>CANYLF012903127.1:0-10872 GCA_948193215.1 Bocquillonia castaneifolia
CAAGTTGGCAAGTAGAAAGAGGAGTTCACCATTCTTCCACCTTTGAAGAAATTGGGGGTTAATACAGTATGCTCTTTAGAAGCTCAAATGGAAGGAGGGGGTGATGTAAAAGAGCCTAACAAGGATGAAGAAGTACCCATACAAATTTTGAAGCCTTCACCACTTACTTTACCTTCCAAGGACTCAAGGGATGTACCCAAGAAGATAATTAGTTAAATGTACTAACAATAAAACTAATTGAATATCAAATCAAAGATAATTAAGCAAACAAGTAAAGCAAGCAAATAAATCAAATAAATTCAATCAAGGATAAATTAATATGAAAATATAAATAAAGTGGGGAGAAGAAAATCAAACACAAGATTTATAGTGGTTTGGCAAACTCCTTGCCTACGTCCACTCCTCAAGCTCCACTTAAGATTTCCACTAACTTTGATCCTTTTGAGGGTTCAAGATCAAAACCCAAGTGTTTTCTTTGGCTAACATACAACCTTTACAATGTGTTTTGATGGCTAACATAAAACCTAAACAAGTGTTTATGGCTAACACTCAAGCCTTAACAAAGTGTTTTCACAAGGCAAACACACAACCTTTACAACATGTTTTAATGGCTAACACAAATCCTAAACAAGTGTTTATGGCTAACACTCAAAACCCGAAACCCAAGTGTTTTCAAGGTGCACACTTAAACCTTTCCTTGTGTTTTAATATCTCTCACACAACACAAAAACAAAGTGAAAATTATAAGAAGAAGAATGAAGGTTTTTGCTCACAATTGCAACGGAAACTCTAAAATAACTTGTGAATGTTGTGACTCTAAATTGCTATTCTTTGTTCAAGCTCTTGAGTATATTTTGATGCCTCAAATACCTCCTTTTATAGGTAAAAAATCTGAAGTGGCCATTCATAATCAACCAAGAAATTCAAACTTGATTGGTGAGGCTCCATTCTTTAAGGCTGCCAGCTTGCTTGACAAATGTAGCTTGTCTCCTTCAAAATTCAATATCTCCTGCTATACTCATTGAAAAATATGATTCCTTTTAAAAAAAAAACTAGACATATATACCTTTTCAACAAAATATGGCTTATTTTCTGGAGATTCATATATATTTTGTAATAATTCAAACAAAAAACACCTAAATCATGTGACTTTCAGCTGGAGCAGTCTGTATTCAAACATGAATATCTCCTTGTAGCAAAATTCAAAATGCTTCACCATTTTTTGAATTGAAAAGTAGACTTCCAGAGCTACAACTTCACCAAAATTCACATTAAAATAATTTTTCTACAAATTTTGGAATAATTTTGAATACCTAAGTGTGCAGTCCCTTGTCTGATAGCATGACCATAAATCACTCAAAAATTCATATCTCTAATTTTTCAACTCCAAAAATTCATATAAAAATTTTTCTGAACACTAGACATATTGGGCTTTCAATCCATATATAATTTATAATATGATTATTGCCCAATTAGTGTAGTTAATTCATTTAATTCAGCCCATCCGAAATTGACTCTCCACATTCAGTTTTTCTTAAGTCCTAAACTTCCGATATACCATGTCCAATATGCATAAATTGTAGGTTTATTTAGTCCATGACATATTTTATCTTTTTACTCTATGTCTTTAACTTTTAACTCAAAAACTCTCACCAATTAACCTAAGTGTTTTATTAAGGTTTACACTTGAACCTATCCACCTAAACTAAACACCATTATCCCAAGTGTTTTAATAAGGATTACACTTGAACCTATCCACCTAAACTAAACACCATTATCCCAGGTGTTTTAATAAGGTTAACACTTAAACCTATCCACCTAAGCTAAAACACTCATCAAAGCTCATTACCATTGTTAAGGTGTGACCATGTCTTATGACAAGTGATCTTCTAATCGTTAAGGAGTAACCACGTCTTATGACAAGTGATCTTCTGATCGTTAATGTGTGACCACGTCTTATGACAAGCGATCTTCTGACCCCTTTATTGGTTTGGACGTTACATTACCATTCTTCATCGTCATACACAATTTTCATATATAACACTTTGAATACCATTAAGAATTCTATCATTATCACTCACATTTCACCAAACATATCCATCACTTCTTCATCACCACCATGCACTACTCATTATCACTCATAATGCACTCCAAAACTTCATCAATATTCCTTGATCATCTTCATCAACTATTCTTATGCATTTGGTATGCATCCATCACCTATAAAGCACTTAACAAACATATTAGCACTAAGACAATGTTTTGCATCATCAAAATCACTAATGGATCCTTGGCGTCAACAGAAGAAAAAGAGGAAAGTAATCAAGGCCAAGGACAAGGTGATTGAAGAAATCAAGATGATGGTTTGGGTAGTAAAGTCACAAAAAGTAAACAAAAGAGCTTATTTAAAGAAGTAAGGAATTAAAGGAGTTATTGCATCTAACTTGCCATTTAAACCACCTTAAAGTAACATTTGGGAAAGTCGAGCTAATGACTTTAAACAAGCGCTTGTTGGGAGACAACCCAATGTTTAATTTCATTTAATATTGATGCATTTTCTACCTTCCATTGTTTTTAGTTAGTTATTTCTTAGTATTTTAGTTGCCTTGTTTGCATGTTTAGTTTGGTAGTTTGATTTTTTTTGCTTTCCAATTGTTTATTTCCATGCTTTTACTTGCTTTTAGGTTAATCCTTGTTTAGTTTAATGTTATTAGTTTTTTTTATTTGCTATTTCTACTTGATGATTAGGTATTGTGTTCTAGCATGTCAATCCTTGTGGTTTTGAGTCCTTTATAAGCTTAATTTTCAAGTTTGAATGAGAATTTTGAAGTTTTAACTAATTGGTTTAGGTTCAATTTATAGGTGTTTGATGCTTTTGATACTTAATTTTGAGGAGTTTTTAGAGCTTCAGATTTGAATTTTTGAAGATGGATGGGGTATTACATGTTTAAGGTTCATTGGAGGCTTGAAAATGATCAATTGAAGCCAAAGGAGTACCATTTTTTTTAAGGAAAATTTGAAGAACCAAGAAGACTACATGGGTGGAACATCACCTATTCCTACTCATGTTCCAATCATGTTGTTTCAGCTCAAAATTGGACAATTTTTTAAAAAGAAATAGTGGACTACATGAGCAGAACACCACCCATATTCTTGTCCATGTTCTATTAGCCCTTAAAAAAAATCATGCACTCTTCACTCATATTCTTCCTTTGTTCTTCATGTTTTCTTCATCCAAACACCAAAATCACCATGGACCCCTCAAACCCAACTTAAACACTTAGATCTAAACAAAATCAACCCAAGAACACTAAATATCACCAATTTCTTTAATAAAAATCAAACCTTTCCTCATTCTTCCTTACCATAAATCCCAAATCTACAGTGCGACCCAACATTTTCTCTCTCTTAAACTTAAAAAAAAATAAAACTCTATGAACAAATCTCTAAGAACATGAACACAAACATTAACCCACTATAATCTCAACTAAAAGACACTCATCTCCTCCATTGTTCTTCATCTTTTCTTTGTTTTTGTTCTTAAAATCACCCAAAATCCCAAAAACCCGACCCAACCACCATTGAACCTAACCCAAAACTACCATTTTCTTTTTCATTTCTTCATTCTTAACTCACCATCAAGATAACTCGAACCTAACCATTTCTTTTTCAAAACACATAATCAAGCTCCAATGGTGACTCCCAATATCCAAAACAAAGAAAAAAGCATGTTTCTAAAGGCAATAACCAAGCTTCATCAAGTACTACAAATCCTTATTCAAGGTCTAAATTTTTTTTTCTTCAAGAGGTGGAACACCATCTCTATCACCGCAAAGGGTAAGGCCAATTTAACGAAATGGGAGAATCAACTTCTCTACTCTTGAGCTATTGGCATTAATGGGGAAGGCATGGTCTCTTCATTCTCATATGACGGATTCATGAACTTCATTAAAGGGAGTTTTCTATTTCCTTTCTCATTTAATTTCCAACGTTCATTGCAATTTGTAGACACTGAATTTTGGGATACTAGATCTTTAGGGCTAAACCAAAAGACTTTGGGGCAAACTATCTAATTATAAGATTTATTCTATGCAATTAAATGGCAAAGATAGTGCCCTGAACACCAAAGGTTCCGCCGGACCACCAAACATCAACCAAACCAATAGATGAACTTGGCTAGGCCCAAAAGCCCATGAAAATAAACGGCCCAAGACATGTCAAGTGAAGGCCCGGCCGGACCTTTACATTCATTCGGCCAGATCTTTTCCATAGGCTCGTAGGGGTAATCATGATTATTCACTACAGAGTAGTGATTTGACAATACAGCAGGCTTACGTGCTCCTACTACTCTGCACTATAAAACCCTTACTTCAACACCTTGCAAGAGAGGAAGCACTTGTGACCACTTACACAACCAACTACTTCAACACCATGCAAAGAAATCCTTCAGCAGGAGGAAAAGGAAAGAAGAGGGAGTGCAGCTTCATCGTCTCTGGTTCTCTGACTAATCAACAAAATGGTAACAACTTAAGAGCATAACGATTATACGGATCATTCTAGCATCCATAGATCGTGAAAACAAGGTTTTTGGTTGTATCTTTCCATTAGAATTCTAGTATTTTAAGCCACTGTAACTTTGCATGTTCATATATAACTAATTTCTTTCTGTTCCTCCTTTACATGGATGGGCTCCTGAGGATGAGGTGATGAGCTCGAGAGGAAGAGGATGTAGCTTTGGAACTCACCCAAACAAAAATGGATTCAAATGTCTCTCTAAATCCATAAACGTATTTGATTTGTAATAGTTTATTATGTCTAAGACTTAGGGTCTCCTTGTAGCCTAGGAGGTCACGTTTATGTCCTGCATGTATTATATTCAAAAGGCATGTAATAAATAGGTCAAAACAAAGAGAAACAACTTCAGCATTTGAGTTATAGGTCCGGCCAGACCACCACGAGCTAAAGGAACTCATTCGACCGAACCTTTGATCTGGATGATCATGGTTCAACCAGATGTCCCACCTGCTTCGATTATTTTTAAAACTTGGGCCTGGCCCAAACAAAGATCCGATCGCACCATCAACAAAGGTCTGGCCGGACCTCCATGCATGGCCCATGCATAAAACGCCAACAAATGGCCTAGACGTCCGAACTATTTTGAAGCTTCAAGGTCGACTGGTTAGTCCCCTTCGGGACCAATCAGCCGATCGGTAAGATTTCCTGAACCCTATTTAATTTATGGTTAACCACCTAGAACTAAACATTAAATAATTAACCAGACATCTATAATAAATAAAACCCAATAATAAGTACAATAAAATGGTAGAAACTCATTTCACCTTTCCTTTCTTTAAAGGTGTATGTATTATTGCCATACCAATATTTCGGGTAAATGATAAATAAATTAATGTGCAAACATTAATTTGTAAATAATTGTAAAATATGTTAGAAACTGACTGTGGATGTTCTACATGTAAATAAATAAGGTAATAATCCACTCGACTAATTATTTATTGAAATAAGTAGTAACCTACCAATACAGCAATCAGCACTTAATCAACCAGGGTTAACTACAAGGGACTTAATACAGGACTAAAATCGATTAGAAACAATATTAGGCGCGCCCATTCATTGCATCCCACTTTCCGGGTGATTTATCGCTTTATATTATTTGTCTCTAGTAGGAAACAATGACCTTATTACTTAATTAAATGGGAAATTACCCCAAGAATGGATGACGCATTCCAATCCCGAAAATCATCTGGTGTGATAATGAATGGGGATTCCTGAGGAGTCTATCTGTTTGTTAATCACTAGGTGATCCCGATGCAATTTGGGTGGCGACTCCACAACTGTTTTCATAAAATTATAAAATCCATCTAGTGAGTCTGTCGCCATTGCCATTGGACACCAACTGACAGGCAGGTCCTAGGCGCTTTGTCCACACAATTATTTATTTTTGTTTACATTGAGAACAATGTAATGTCCAAATGTGTGGGAATGGTTTAATTATGAATGGAATGTCCTTCTAAATGTTGAGATTTTTGAGCTTGATAATTATGATGATTTGATTTGCCCAAAATTTCTTTGTTTTCCAACTCTTTAAGTTGTCCTTAAAATTTTCAAAATTTTTTTGAAAATAAAGAGCTTATTCTTGTCCAAAAGAAATTAAATTCAAGCATTTTCAAATGATCAAAATGACAAGTTTTTCCTAACCCAACTTGAGCATTTTTTTTAACATTTAGGTATGTAAATATATGTATATATAGTAGTAAAATTGTTTTTAGTTTTATTTTTTTTACTCCTCTTTTTCAAAAAAAAATCAAGCCATTTAATTTTGGAAATTTGCATTTAAGGCACTTTGAAATAAAGACAGTTTTTCTAGTTTAATTTGCAATTTATAATGGGAAGGAGATCCTCGTAATGGTTGCTTGAGTTTAAATGCATGAAAATCATACACATTTAACCATTTCGGTAAGGATTCTAAGCCATAAGCATCGTTAATTTGCTCTTTGCATTTCTTTGGTTGTGTGTGCCATTTCTAATTCCCTTTCCTCTAGAACTTGCTTCCATGTACTTGTTGAGACCACATTGAGGATAATATGCAACAAAATGATTTGGAAACTTAGTTTTAACATTAGATCCCTTTAAAAAAACCTACCTTTGTTTTTGCATACTCACTTTAGGATAGCCAATTTGAGCCTTAGCCTATTTTTCTTTGTTTTACCACAACAATTAACCACTTCCCATCTTTTTACTTGTCTATCACTTTTTGTTCTATCCCTTTAAGGGCTAAGGATTGTATTATATTTTAGATTGAATCATTTGAGTTCAATTGGGTGCATTTATTATGTTAGTTTTTATGGAATATTTATGAAAAAGATTGTGAAAAAAAAGAGAAAGAAAATTTTGATGTTTGTTCTTGAAAAAAAAAAAGAAAAAAAGAGAGAATAAATAACCATCTTGGTTAGTTGCGATTGTAAATAAGCAAGTCCAAAAAAAAAAAAGCTTGCTTTGTTTGTCTAATTTTGTTTCATTTTTTCTATTTTGTGTAGGAGAAGCAGACCTTACTCAATGAACTTCAATTGTTGATTTTTGAAATCCTTAGTCCTTGATCACCTAAAAAGCCATTTTTCAACCCCATCCTTAACCCCATTACAACCAATAAAAGACCATTTAATTGTTGTATGTTGTTCCTACTAAGTGGTGGAGATTTCACTTTGTGGGCCTACGGTAGGAGTTGAATTAGTAATTGACTTGAGAGTTCTCATTAAATACTCTTAGACACTTGAGAGCATTGAGTGAACCATTAATGAGGGTATCGAATTGGTATCATTTTTATTTAATCAAATCATTGTGATGATATACTTTTTATCCTAAGTTGGAAATTAATGCTACGACTCTATATGCTAGTGATAGTGCCCTAGGCCTATTTTATAGACATGGTATTTTACTATTAATAAAGATTGAATTTATTATTATCATAATTTGCATGTTTATTATATAATAATTTCCTTGAATAATATTATTAATTATTCAAAATGTACCTAATCTATTATTGTTATGGGAATAACAATGAATTAAGATTAGTATGAAGTTTGATTGATATTCATGAGATGAATATGTGTATGAGATACAAATCGAATTCATATATATTTGTTGAGAACAAATATTAGACCAACCCACTTTGAGATTACTACATGGATCAAAGTCATAAGTTAATCTCTAATAGTTGTGTCATTAAATCCTTAGACCCGAAATTACTATGGTTCTCAACATGAGGATTATTATGTTTTGACATAATCAAATATTGTCCATAATCAAATGATTATAAAGATTATGATTAAGCATAATAAGAATCATGTAGTGAGATATAAGTAATTGAGATGGAATTTGTCCCTCTTATTATAAGAGAGATATCTCTGGGCCCCTCGACAATTAAGACTTAGAAATGCATGGACGTGCTCAAATGATTTGATAGAGATCAATATCATTTATTTAGTCAGTCTAATTAGGTTTCAAGAAATTAATGATTGAACGATATAAGGTTGACTTGATCCATGCCATATATTCAATCAAGATATCGTGAGACAAAGGGACTGTGTCATAGGCTATATTAAGGTTGTCTCGGATTATGAGCTTTTCATTTAACTTGGGTAGTCATAATGTCTTGCTAAAGGCCACTTATGCTTGTGGGCTCAAAATGTGATTTAGGCCTACTGCCAACGTTAATTGAACCTATAGGTCACACACTAAGAACGAACTAGAATGGTTATGGTTTATTTCTAGATTCAATTTACCTTATGGACAATAATTTACCAAGAAAAAGAATTACTCTCCTTGTAAAAATTTAAAATAATAAGATTATTTTAAATTAAAAATAATAATTAATTAGTTATTATTTAAATTTTAATTTTAATTTGAGAGAATTTAAATTCATAATTTAAATTGTAATAGATGACTAATTAGTTATTTTTTTAGACTTCCTTAATGGATATTGTCAAAGTTAGGAGCCAATAAAATTGACAATTTCTTGTCAAAGTTAGAAGCCAATAAAATTGACAATATATCATCAAAGTTAGAAGCCAACAAAATTGAATAAGGAAATCTAAATAATTAAAATTTGTATAGGATTTTATGAGGATTGGTTAAAACATAAATTCCTTGTTTGATAACGACTCGAATTTAAATTATTATTATTATTTAAAAGGAGTTTTAAATAAATAATAAGTAAATTCAGTTTTAACCTAACCCTAGCATCTATATATACCATCCTATACACCACTTATAGGAAGTGCCATCCTTTGAGAAAAAGAGAGTAAACATAAAATCATTTTTTAGAAAAACGAATTTGAACTAGCATTCAATTTTGCTATTTCTTGTTCGTTCATGTGTGGATGCTTATAGTGGGTGGTCGTCTTTCACAAACGCACCACCTTAAAGATCCGAAGAAGTTTTTGGAATCAATTAATAAAGGTAATTTTGTTTTTCTTTTCCTTCGGTTTGTTTGAAATGCATGTGATCCTTAGTGAGTTAGGGGATAAAAGTTTAATTTTCTGCTGCGTTCTTGATTCAATCAGATTGGATCTTTTGCCCGTAATCCAACAGTGGTATCAGAGCCACTTGTGTTTTCATTCAAATCGATTCTACCATGTTTGATTATATGTATGTGATATGTATGATTTTGGCATGTCTTGCATTTTTTATTACATGTGATATATAATATAATGATATACATCAACGGCTTGATTAATTTGATTTTGTAAGGTGCTAAT
The DNA here is from genome assembly GCA_948193215.1 of Bocquillonia castaneifolia. Taxonomy (NCBI): domain Eukaryota; kingdom Viridiplantae; phylum Streptophyta; class Magnoliopsida; order Malpighiales; family Euphorbiaceae; genus Bocquillonia; species Bocquillonia castaneifolia. Next base: position 9,276 of record CANYLF012903127.1, read on the forward strand.
GGATTAAATCTGTTTCTCATAAGGATTCGTTAATTTGATTATGAAATTTGAATGGGTTTTTGCGATTAAACTGGTTAATAACAAGATTATATGATTTCAGTTTCAATTGATGTGATTAACACATGAACTAATTCGATTTATCAATTTGGATTTGTCAATGGTTGTTCATGGTGGTATGTTGATAAGCTTTATATGTAATAAGATTACATTATATGCTATTTTAATGTGATTATTGATGATATTAATATTTTTGGCTTGTTAACAAGACTTTTGATGAGATTAATAATTTTGACTTGTTAACCATTCAAATTTGTCAATGATTTCGGCTTGTTAACAATTTGGATTTGTTAATGATTTCAGCTTGTTAACAATTCGGATTTGTCAATGATTTTGGCCTGTTAACAAGATTATTGATGAGATTAGTAAAATCAAATTTTATGAGACAAAACTCTAATGTTTCTTTGAAGGGAGAATTTCGTTTCCCGAGCCACTGCCCCGGCCCCACAAGGGCGGCCCCCCTCGATTCCGTCTGCTAACTGGTTAGTGAAACCGCCATAATAGCTCTAAGTAGTGCTTATAAATTTAATTGTTTAAAAACAACGCACCTACAATAACATGTTTTTATTATGTAGTTTATATATGCTATTTGATAATATGATATGATTTGCATGATGTGTTGCTATTTGCATGGTGCATAGCATGGCCTTCAGACCAATGCGATTGGTAGGTTATTTTACAATGGGTTGTAATTATTAAATATGGCATACGTGTCATTTTATTTCATTGTAATTTTATTTTACTAGTAATAGTAGAATTTTGTACAATTATTGTAATAAAAGAAGAAGACAATGCAAGTCGTTTGAAGTCATCTAATCTAACCATGGAGATGGAGAAACATGGTGATGTTCAAAGCAACTAGGTGATGATCTATGCACAAGATGGTGGTCCAAGGCGACATCATGGAGATGCTTGTTACCTAGAAAAGATCATTGATCTTCATATTGCTTATAAAGATCAACCTAGCTTAAGGCCATACTATGACACGTTTATATTATGCGTTTTTCATATGTATGAGATGATATGTATGATGTTTCTTGTGTATGTGATACCATGTATGATATCAATGAGTATGTAATACGAAATGCATAATAAGACCAATTAATTAAAGATTAAAATCAATCAAGATCCCTTATATAAAATTTTAAGTTCACATACCATCCATATTTAAACACTTGTCAAGGCTTTGATCACCATAATGTGGGTTCTACCAAAGTAGAAGTACATTAGGTTATCTTAGTGAGACAAGATGAGTAATGGTGATGCCCATATGTTTAAAATTGTTAGACTTAATTATGCTATCAAAATGGTTTTGGGCCTAATGGCATAAGATGGGATTTAAACATGCCAGGACATATGATGTCAAAAATCCCATAATAATCTAAGAGTTACATGAGATGTAATTAGTAAGAGTTACCTACCTAAATAACTTGATTTTAAGTGTCATGCCAAAGCTGACTTAAAGTTGAGTGAAATATGGATCTTAGCCCACTAAATTAATATGATTATTTTTTAGGGTTATTAATTTAGTGGGAGCTTT
>CANYLF012903710.1:0-11506 GCA_948193215.1 Bocquillonia castaneifolia
TCTCAAAATGGACTTAGGTTTGTCAACATCAAAAAGGGGGAGATTGTTGACTTATTTAGGCAACTAATCCTTGTTTTGATGTTTATCATTAACCTAAGTCCAAGCCATTAACATAAACTTGTGTTTTAATCTTTTTAGAAAGTTAGTTAAGGCTTTACCTTTAGAATGACCGTTGTTGAATCAACAACGATCTCGTTGCTCAAGCCACGATCGTTGTAAACTCAACAATGATCATTGATAATTGTTAAACACTGGCATTAAAGAAGCAGTATATCACATGAGCAAAGAAGGTTAACAACGAGTTGAACAACGAGCTCGTTGTGAATGGACAACGACCATAGGAGATCAACAATGAGCTCGTAATCATTTTGTCCTTAAGAAGCAGTGGAATCCACGAGCCAGAAAAATGGACAACAAGCTTAACAACCACAATACATATCTCCCACATGCATATCACAATCTTAGCACATAATCAGGTGCATATCACAATCTCAGCACCTCTTAATACATCATTACAGAGCAAATACATCACAAAACCATTATATAAAAAATATTTCATAATATTTACAAAGTCATTCCAAACATCCATTCTCTGTTCCCAAACCAAAACATTAACTTCTCATTTCATCAAACAACTTTAAGCGCAACCAAATCCACCATATAAATCATATTTATCAAAATCATTAACAAAACATGTCATACTTTATATATAAACTCATTCAAAAAATTAAATCCACATTTCATCCAACAACTTTTAACACCTTCAAAACTCGTTTATATATCATATTTAAACTCAATAAATATTTAATAATTAAATAATAAAACTAATTAAATTTTTATTTTGCAAGTGCTTGCATATCTAATCACCAAAACTGCCATCATTAAACCACTATCGAATCCACAAGCTGCCTTACTTTGGTGCAACACTTTCCTCTCTTCTTTGAGCACCTAAACAAGATATATAACTCATAAGCAAACTATATGATCATATTACTCTTCTCACTCATATCCCCCAAGCACTTAAACACTCCAAAATATTTTCTAAAAATGCATTTATGCTATGAATGAAAATGAGGCCACATATTTGTCTATATGGGCAAAACACATATACTGACTTTAATAATTTACTATAAAATATAGAAAAAATGACATGAGTCTCATATCTTCCAAATTTATACCTCTACCCTTTTAGGATCAATAGCAAAAAGAATCACCTCAAAATCATTTCTATAAGGAAAGTTATGATTTTGTTTCTATAACTACTTAAAATGCTCGAATCATCTGAGCTATAAAAAGTTCACCACTAAACAGCCAACCAAACGGATGAATTAAATTCTAAAAAAAAATTAAAGGTTATTTATACCTCTTGACCTTTCATGGAAACCAATTTTGCTTAAATCGGACTTATATAACTTAAGGTATGCTCAAAATACCAAGGCTAAAATTCAACGGTCAAAAATCAGCATTATGCAATTTTAAGGAATCATGAAAATCAAACCCCAATTCATATAATTTCTATAAAATTACACCTAATCCATGTTTAATATTCTTCTAAATGCATGATTACAACTTCAAATCAAGTTTTCCCCAATTTCCTACATAAACCCTAACTCAAAATAATAAAGAAAAATTGAAATAACTAACCAATTTGAGTTCAAGCTAGCTTGATGAAGTTTATCTTCTTCTTAAACACTTTTAATCTTCCTACAACTTAAGGGATATGAAATTTTCAGCTCCCTTCTTCTTCTTTTCTTCCTCTCTTCTTCTTTTCTTCCTCTTCTTCTTTTTCTTTTCCTTTCTTTCTCTCTCCCTTAACTCTCTTTTCTTTCTTTTTTTTTTTCCTTCCTTCCTACCTTATCCTTTCTTTGTCTATATTAGTAGACTTTTAATAACTCCTACTATTAATAAATTACACCCATATAAATTATCACACCCTACTTAATTTTAAATACACCTCATGCTTAAAAAAAATATTTATCAGAACATTTAAATCTTAATAAATATCCGATAACCCTTTTCTCATTCTATCATTTATTTAATATCCTTTATTTACTCTAATGCATTCTACCAATAAACTTCTCATAAATTTTTTTATTAAATATGTCATGCCATGCTCATGAAAAAAAAAATTTGGACACGGATATTACAATTCTTCCCACCTTAAGAAATTTTTGTCCCCGAAATTTGACTAAAATACTTGAGGGTACTGGTTTCTCATATCTTCCTCTCACTCCCAAGTGGCTTCTTCACTTCCATGATGTTTCCACAGAACTTTCACCAACGGAATAACTTTATTTCTGAACACTTTATTCTCTTTAGCTAAAATAGCTACTGGTTCATCTTCATATGTTATGTTCTCCATCAACTCTATAGGTTGATCTTGTAGAATATGAGTTGGATCACTCCTATATTTTCTTAGCATAGACACATGAAAAACATTGTGAATTTTAGACAATTCCTGAGGTAGAGCCAGTTTATATGCCACTGGATCAACTTTCTCTATCACTTCATATGGACTAACAAATCAAGGACTCAATTTCCCTCGCTTGCCAAATCGCAGTACTCCTTTTCAAGGTGAAATTTTAAGGAATACCTTGTCACCCATATCATACTCAACTGATCTCCTTTTCAAATCTGCATAACTTTTCTGTCTATCTTGTGCTTCCTTTAATTTGCTTCTACTTATTTGAATTTTCTTTATCGTCATCTGAACAATCTCAGGGCCCATCAATTGTCGTTCCCCAACTTCATACCAACAAACTGAAGTCCTATACATCCTACCATATAATTCTTCATAAGGTGCCATTCCCAAACTGGAGTGGAAAGATTTATTATAAGCAAACTCCATTAGCGGTACATATTTATCCCAATTACCATGAAATTATATTATACAAGTTTGAAGCATATCGTCCAAAGTCTGTATAGTTCTCTCTGATTGCCCATCTGTTTGAGGATGAAAAGCAATACTAAACCTCAATTTTGTACCTAAAGCATGTTACAAACTAGGCCAAAATCTAGATGTAAATTGAGGGTCTATATCAGATACAATAGAAAAAGGAACACCATTCAACCTAACTACTTCTTTTATGTATATCTCTGCCAGCTTCTCTAAGTGAATAATTCACCTGCACCGGTAAAAAGTGAGATGTTTTAGTCAATCTATCAACAATCACCCAAATTCCATCATGACCTTGTTGAGTTCTAGGCAAGCCAATTACAAAATCCATAGTGACATGTTACCATTTCTACTCAGGTATTGGAAGAGGTTGTAATGTTCTTGCCAGATGTTGATGCTCTGCCTTAACTTGTTGATAAACTAGGCACTTAGCAACAAACTTTGCAATGTTGTTTTTCATCCCTAGCCACCAATAATTTTCCTTCAACGTGTGATACATTTTTGTACTGCCCAGATACATAGCATAAGCTGAATTATGTGCTTCATCCATTATTTCTCTTTTTAGATCTTCAACATCAGGTACACATAATCTGCACCCATATAATAGTATTCCATCATCCATGATTATAAAATCAGTTCTATTACCCGTTTTACCTGTTCTCGAATTTTTATCAACTGTTTATCTTGATCCTGCGCTTTCTCAACCCCGTCAACTAATACTGGTTGAACCTTTAAAGTAGCTAACACTGCTTCCTTATCATTTTAAACTAACTCTACATTTAATGATCTTAATTCAAGTAATGAATGAATCTTCACTCTATAGATATGAAATAAACGTCCTGAAGTTTTTCTACAACATTGGTCTTTCCTGGATGATGATTAATAGTGAGATCCTAATCCTTTAATAATTCTATCCATCTTCTCTGCCTCAAATTCAATTCTTTCTGACTCATAATATACTTTAAGCTCTTGTGATCAGTGAAAATTTGACATTTCTCACCATAAAAATAATGCCTCTAAATCTTAAATGCAAAGATTACAGCTGCTAACTCTAGATCATGCATAGGATAATTCAACTCATGTGACCTCAGTTGTCTGGAAGCATGAGCAACTACTTTACCCTGCTGCATCAAAACACAACCTAATCCATTTTTAGAAGAATTACTATACACCACATAATCCACACTAGTACCTGGAAGTGTTAAAACTGGAGTTGAAATTAAGCATTTCTTTAACTCAGTAAAGCTCTTCTAACAATCTTAACTCCACTCATATTTTACATTCTTCCAAAGTAGCATTGTTAATGGTGAGGCAATAATAGAAAAATTTTGCACAAACCACCCATAATAACTAACTAATCCTAGAAAACTACGTACTTCATGAACATTGCTTGGTGGTTTCCAGTTTACAATTACTTCTATCTTTTTAGGGTCAGCATACACATCTTTAGCTGTGATAACATAGCCCAAAATACTACCCTTTCTAACCAAAATTCACATTTACTGAATTTGGCATATAATTGCTTATCCCTCTATGTCTGTAAAACAATCTCCAAATGTTCAACATGCTCTTCCTTTAATCTTCAATTGAAGATACCCTGACCGAGAATACAATAGAATGTCATCAATGAATACAATTATAAAGTTATCCAAGTAAGGCTTGAATACTCCATTCATTAGGTCCGTAAATGAAGCTGGAGCATTTAGTCAACCCAAATGGCATTACTAAAAATTCATAATGACCATATCGTGTTCTGAATGTTATTTTCGGCACATCTACTTCTTTAATCTTCAATTGAAGATACCCTGATCTTAGGTCAATTTTGGAAAATACTCTAGCTCATTGTAGTTGATTGAATAAGTCTTCAATCCAAGGCAATGGATACTTATTGCATATTGTAATCTTATTCAACTGCTTGTAATCAATACATAACCTTATAGTGGCATCTTTCTTCTTTACAAATAATACTGGCGCTCCCCAAGGTGAAAAACTGGGTCTAATAACACCCTTATCAAGAAGTTCTTACAGCTACAATTTCAACTCTTTCAATTCTGCTGGGGCCATTCTGTATAGAGCTTGAGAAATAGGAGTTGTTCCTTGCTGCAGGTTAATACAAAACTCAACTTCCCTATCAAGTGGTGATCTTGGAAGTTCTTTTGGAAATACATCAACAAACTCTTTTACTACAGGTAAATCATCTAGCCTTTGTCCTTCTTTCTCAATATCAATCACATATGCTAAGAAAGCCTCACACCCTTTTCTAATCATTTTCCTGGCTGTAATAGCCAAAACCATGCTATAGTGTTCTGAACTTTTTTCACCTCTAAATAAAATTTTACCACTATCTGGCATTAAAAATTCTACCTTCTTTTTATAACAATCAATCACTGCCCTATATTTAGTTAAAACATCCATGCTGAGAATTACATCAAACATCTAAAGTGGTATGGATATTAAATCAACTTCTAATTTGTGGGTTGCAAACTTAATCACACAATCTTTATATACATGAGTACAAACTACTGGATCACCCACTGACATCTCCACAACTAGACTCTGATTCATTAAACTTTTATCTTGAGGTATGGAAGGCAAAAATGATGATGAAATGAATGAATGTGTTGCACCCGGATCAATCAAAACATATGCATTTCTACCAAAATAGTCAACCTACCAGATATTACATCACTTGATGATGTTGCATCTTGCTGGGTCATGGCAAATGCCCTAGGATGTACTGGAGGTCTATCAGTCTGTATACCTGATGTAAAATTTACAAATGTAAAGGTACCACTCTTTCTAACAGCCCCTTTGCTAATAGAACCTCTGCCTGCACCTGAAGTTCTACCACCTCTGTTAGCACCACTCGAAATACCCCAGCCTAATGAACTCTGAGCACCCCTATTACTGTTAGTATCAAAGTGTACAAGACTAGGACAATCCCTCTTTATATGGCCAAAGCCATTGCATTCAAAACATTGAATAGGCCTTTTTCTACTAATTACACTTCCTATGCTTAATGCTGATTGCCTCATTAAATTCTGGTTATCATATGACGGTGGTCTCTACATCCCCGAAATAGTCCAAGATCCTCCATTAGCCATATACCCTGTAGTATCTGACTTCACCTAATGAGAACCTCCAGGTCCCCTAGTAAATCCCCTTTGTTTTACTGCCCAGCTTGAGGGTTTTTTTTTTATTTTCTTATTCCAGCTCTCCTCTTAGCCTTTCATTGTCAATTGCTTTCTCTACCCAGCCTCTGAAATGTTCACCATCATACAATCATAATTCACTATTTAGCTTAGTCTGTAAACCATGTTTGAACTTGTAACATTTCTTAGCATTGATAGGAAAAATATCCGCAGTAAATTTATACAATTCTTCAAACTTATCGACATATTCTCTCACTGTCATAGCACCTTGTTTTAAAGCAATGAACTTATTTTGCCTTTCAATTTTGTAAGCTTCAATCAAATACTCCTTATAAAATTCTATCTTGAATAGCTCCCATGTTAATTGGTTTCCATACAAAATTCTAACCCTAGCAAACCATGCATCAGTAGTATCATGCAGCAAGCCATAAACATTACTAACCCTTTGTGCTTCTATTAACTATAAATGTTAAAGGCTTTTTCTGTAGCTTTCAGCCATCTATCTGCTTCCTTAAAGTCAATGGAGCCATGAAAATGAAATGCCCCTCACTGTTTAGCACGCTCAATAAATTTACCAAACTGTTTGAGCTGCTCCTGAGTTGTTAAAGTAGCAACAATTGTCTCTGCTAATATTCTAGGATCAAGCTGCAAAATAGGGACAACTGGAGGTGGAGGAGGCGGGGGTGGGTTAAATGCATGCGGTATACCCTCAGACTCTACATCATTATTCTTTTATTTATAGACTCAACCTCATCCTCTCCTTTTCTACCCTGTTGACCACCACTTCCATGTTGAGAAGACCTAGAATCTTGTCCTTGAGCTTCCATGGTCTTATAAATAAATACCATTAATCGATCAAAATAAAATTTTAAAAAGTCTACATGACCATCAAACTAAAGCTCTGATACCAAAACTGTCACACCTCGCCCGACCAAGAACGAGGTAGACAAAATAAATATTTTATTACCTTCACACTACTTTATTTAATATGAATAATTTTTTTCTTCTTAATACTTATAAGATAATCATACAAGTTTAAGTAATGTAAGTCTCTATGAACTTTACATAAATATAAATAAAAATTTGCGGTTATATAAATTACCAAAAATCTTAGTACAATCGATAAAATAAACGTATTAATTATAATACCCAAATATTTTTATTATAAAATCCGATAATAAATTCATTACACATCATTTCAAATATAAAACATAATTTTCTGTCTTTCCGATAATTTTACACATTATACATATTCATAAAGTACAAGATATAGCTTCACATTTTTTTTTTAAATACACAACCAAATAGTTCTCAACAGTGTAGTAACCAATCTTATATATTTTACACTCTATTAACAACACCAACACTCTAGCGACTTCCTCCTTACTCTAATGCCTTGCTAACTGGAAAGTTTATAAAAAAAATAAAATAATGAGAGGAAAACTCAATGAATAGATATACTAAGAAGAAAAATATTTAAGCTCTGAAAATATAAAATCTGCAATTCTTTCATAACATACATATAATTTGAATAAATATTTTCATCATAATCAATTGAAAGAATATATAAATATAATCAAATTTTTTTCATTCAATTCAACTTTGTGACTTCCCACTTTGTAATATTCCACCATACCCTGGGTATGTAATCAGGAACACGACACTGATCTACAGCCTAGCAAAAACTCTTCTAGGCATACTTGCTGGCTATTCATCTCCATTAATAGGCATGACTTTTCTCCCTTCACCGTCCATCGGTCAAGTGCTTGCGTCAAATGCAAGTATAAACAACCACAATATATATCTCCCACGAGCATATCACAATCTTAGCACATAATCAAGTACATATCACAATCTCAGCACCTCTCAATACATCATTACAGAGCAAATACATCACAAAACCATTATATAAAAAATATTTCATAATATTTATAAAGTCATTCCAAACATCCATTCTCTGTTCTCAAACCAAAACATAAGCTTCTCATTTCATCAAACAACTTTAAGCGCAACCAAATCCACCATATAAATCATATGTATCAAAATCATTAACAAAACATGTCATACTTTATATATAAACTCATTCAAAACACTAAATCCACATTTCATCCAACAACTTTTAACACCTTCAAAACCAGTTTTATAAATTATATTTAAACTCATTAAATATTTAATAATTAAATAATAAAACTAATTAAATTTTTAGTTTGCAAGGGCTTTCATAACTAATCACCAAAACTGCCATCTATAAACCACTATCGAATCCACAAGTTGCCTTACTTTGGTGCATCACTTTCCTCTCTTGTTTGAGCACCTAAGGAAGATATATAACTCATAAGCAAACTATATGATCATATTACTCTTCTCACACATATCCCCCAAGAACTCAAACACTCCAAAATATTTTATAAAAATGCATTTAAGCTATGAATGAAAATGAGGCCACATACTTGTCTATATGGGCAAAACACATGTACTGACTTTAATAATTTACTAAAAAATATAGAAAAATGATATGAGTCTCATATCTTCCAGATTTATAACTCTACCCTTTTAGGATCATTAGCAAAAAGAATCACCTCAAAATCATTTCTATAAGGAAAGTTATGGTTTTTATTTTCTATAACTACTTAAATTGCTCGAATCATCTGAGCTATAAAAAGTTCACCACTAAACAGCCAACCAAAAGGATGAATTAAATTCTAAAAAAAAATTACAGGTTAATTATACCTCTTGACCTTTCCGTGGGAACTAATTTCGCTCAAATCGGACTTATATAACTTAAGGTTCTCAAAATACCAAGGCTAAAATTCAACGGTCAAAAATCAACATTATGCAATTTTAAGGAATCATGAAAATCAAACTCCAAATCATATAATTTCTATAAAATTACACCTAATCCATATTTAATCTTCTTCTAATTGCATGATTACAACTTCAAATCAAGTTTTCCCCAATTTCCTACATAAACTCTAACTCAAAATAATAAAGAAAAATTGAAATAACTAACCAATTTGAGTTCAAGCTAGCTTGATGATGTTAATCTTCTTCTTAAACACTTTTAATCTTCCTACAACCCAAGGGATATGAAATTTTCAGCCCCCTTCTTCTTCTTTTCTTCCTCTCTTCTTCTTCTTCTTCTTCTTCTTCTTCTTCTTCTTCTTCTTCTTCTTCTTTTCCTTTCTCTCCCTCTCTCTCGTAACTCTCTTTTCTTTCTTTTTTTTCCTTTCTTTCTTCCTTATCCTTTCTTTGTCTATTTTAGTAGACTTTTAATACCTCCCACTATTAATAAATTATACCCATATAAATTTCACACCCTACTTAATTTTAAGTAAATCCCATGCTTAAAAAAATATTTATTAGAACATTTAACTCTTAATAAATATTTGATAACCTTTTCTCATTCTATTATTTATTTACTATCCTTTATTTACTCCTCTAATGTATTCTACCAACAAACTTCTCATAAATTTTTTTAATGCTATGCTTATGAGAAAAAAATAAAATTAGGACACGGATATTACATCTGTTCTTCCTTGGGTCATTTCAGATTCTCAGTTTGCCTTCATAAAAGGTTGCAACATTCATGAGTGCTCCTTTATTGCTTTAAAAGTAGTACATCGTATTCATCATTCCAAGACTCAAACCTTTCTTCTCAAACTTGATTTCCACAAGGCCTTTGACTATGTGTCATGGAATTATCTTTTGAAAGTTATGGAGAGGATGGGCTTTGTGAGAAATAGAGGAATTGGATGCTTAGTTGCTGGCAAGGGTCCTTAATATCTATTCTTGTTAATGGTGCACATCTCGTCCAAATTTATACCTCTACCCTTTTAGGATCAGTAGCAATAAGAATCAGCTCAAAATCGTTTCTATAAGGAAAGTTACGATTTTTTTTTCTATAACTACTCAAATTGCTTGAATCATCTGAGCTATAAAAAGTTCACCACTAAACAACCAACCAAATGGATGAATTAAATTCTAAAAAAAATTACAGGTTGTTTACACCTCTTAACCTTTCCGTGGAAACCAATTTCGCTCAAATCGGGCTTATATAACTCAAGGTATACTCAAAATACCAAGACTAAAATTCAACGGTCAAAAATCAGCATTATTCAATTTTAAGGAATCATGAAAATCAAACCCCAAAATGAAACGACCCGGAACCAAAACAATACAATAATGTTTAAAATACATAATAATAGTAATTAATCTTAAATTAAAATTCAATTAAAACTCCCTTCCAAAAATAATATTTTTGAAAAACAGAGGGTAACGACGATCGTTGTTGATTGAGCAACGATCGTTGTCAAATGTACAACGATCGTTGTGAATGATCAGTGATCGTTGTGAAATTTATGAAAATGGCCAAAAGTTCCAGTAAGGTACACGAGCTCGTGGGAAATTAACAACGAGCTCGTTGCTAAACAGCAACGATCGTTGTGAACAGTGCAATGATCGTTGTGAACCAAAAATCACCCAAACGAAATACTTTTCCAAAATTCACAGTTCTAAAACAGAATTTCAAGCTTTACTCTGTAAAAATAAATTCCAACAAGCTCAAAAACCATACAACATATAACAAGCTTTCTCTCATGATATAACACAATGAAACATATTATTAGTTTATCAAAAACCTCATAAACACCAATCCTCAAATTATACAAACATCTATAGACCTTAATCCCAAATTAAATCTATCCCCAAACATCAAACCAAATGCAGAATAGTGCTAATGAATATCCATTGGCCAACCTTAAACACCTCTATTGCTTTATGCACTTGGCTTTCCAAATCACAAGCTATCGACATCCTGTAAAAATTATGCCAAGGGGTGAGCTGGCAACTCAATAAGTATTTAATCAACTAACCAGGCATATATTAAGCCAAAACTACTCAAACACATAAACATCACATACTTCACACATATAAACATATAATCAAATCCAATCACACCATTTGAACACCTTCCAAGATCAATCAAGATAATTCTCATTCAAGGAAATTCACAACCAAATCATCCTCACAAGCCATCAACCAATCTCAAATCATAACAATTTCATCAAATCAAGCTCGGATGACTCATCCTCACATTTCCTCACATTTCATTTCTTTTTCTTATATCATTTCGCATTTCTCATTTCACAATTAGGTGGCCACCGACGAGACTATCTGCCCGGCTCAGTCTCGCCATCCCACACATACGGGTAGTTATCTGCCCGGTTCAGCTTTCCCGATCACACACATCCCATATTCCCCAAGAGTCATCCTTTTCCATTCACAATCACAATCACAATCTCAATTGCACATCATCATCATTCACAACATTTCTCATTTCAACCAAATCACACCTTTCTCAATTCAATCAATAGCATTTTAAAACACAATCTTGCCAATCAATCAACACTTATTTCATTTCACAAATGCACAACTCAACCAATTAACTTATTCAACAACT
>CANYLF012903982.1:0-12629 GCA_948193215.1 Bocquillonia castaneifolia
AACAAATGATATCTTGATAGTGGATGCTCAAGACACATGACCGAGAATATGGAGAACTTTATCTCCACAGAAAGAAAGAATGGAGGAGATGTCACCTTTGGAGACAATGCCAAAGGAAAGGTGATAGGCATTGGCAAAATAGGTAACTCTCATTGCACTACCTCCATTGATGATGTATTGCTTGTTGATGGACTTAAACATAATCTCTTAAGTATTAGTCAATTGTGTGACAAAGGCTACAAAGTAACTTTTGACCCTAAGCATTGCCTTGTATCAAATCTAATGGATAACAAGGTAGTGTTTAAGGGAGAAAGAATTAGCAATGTTTATACAATTGACCTTGAGAACCTTGCAAACCAAGATGTTAAGTGCCTTATGTCTTTCAACAATGACTTTTGGTTATGACATAGGAGATTTGGTCATGCTAGCATGGAACTCTTAGGAGATTTGCGCAAGGATGACCTTGTTGTTGGTCTTCCAAATATCAAGTTCTCAAAGGATAACGTTTGTGGACCTTGTAAAATGGGGAAGCAAACCAAGTCTGCTTTTCAACTCAAGAATCATATTAGCACCACAAGACCTCTACAATTGTTACATATGGACTTGTTTTGACCTACAAGAGTTGCTAGCTTGAGTGGCATGAACTATGCATATGTGATGTTGATGACTACTCTAGGTATATGTTGGCTTTAGTGGCATCAATCCATCTTATTTTGAGTTTAACAACCCTTTATCTTTGTCTAACAAAGTTCCTAAGTGTGTAGGTTTTCAAACAAGCTAGTTTTAAAAGACTTCAGCAAACCGCACCTGCGATAAAGGGGAGTCGTGCCCGCGGCTATATATCGCGCTCGAAATGAGGAGATTGCCCTCGCGACCAGCGACATAGTTCGCTTGCAAAATGGAAATCACGCCCAAACTTTTTGGTGAGATTTTAGAAGGTTTCTGCACACATAGATTCATGCCCATGACATACCAAGTCGCACCCAAGATTTAAGAAACAGAGACCCCTTTTTGAAGGCTCAAAGTTGCTCCCGTGATGGACTAAATTGCCCCCGTAATTTGATTAGGGAGAAGCCGCTCATCAAAGGGAATCAAGCTGCTCCTCAAGGTAATCTATCCGCACTCTTTCAAAAGCATTCTCTGCACGGTGATTTTGCACCCGTGGTTAGAGAATCGCTCCTGTGGTTTGATCAAACAAGAGAGCCGCTCATCAAGGCATCTAGCTGCTTCTCAGAGCATCCATTGTCCAGTGATTTCGTGCCCGCGGTCAAAGATGTCACCCCCGCGACATTCAATGGAGTCTCTAAAAAACTAGCCGTTACACAGACCGCGCTCGTGACTGATGAAGCCACACCCGCGACCTAACAATTTTCAGTGCATTTAATGCAAAAGCAACTAGATGTTAGAGACACCTTTGGGGTTGTTTCTAACAACTAGTTTTAAGTATTTTGGCTATCAATACCCATCATAAATGGTCTTCAAGCAAGAAAATTAATTCCTTTGATAGCCAAACTCTTGTAAAATTATTTCTCAATCTTTTGTAATTGGTTATTTGGTTTTAGGTAGCTAGAACTCTAGAGCATTTATTGCTTGAGTTGAGTGAATTAGTTATCCATTGTACTAGTGTCAATTCTTTGTGAATTGGGAAACACTAGGATTGGTTGTGAGTTAGCCATTTGTAAAACTCATTGTAAAGGTTTGGTGTTAGCCTCTTGGAAACACTAGGGTTTGTGAGTTAGCCTTGGGTAAAACTCATTGTAAAGGTTCGGGATAACCTTGAAATCCCTTGTATCACTATTGTAGTTAGTGGAGCCCCAAAGAGATCTTTGGGAGAGTGGATGTAGGACAAGTTGGGTCCGAACCATTATAAATCCTTGTTTGTTCATTCTACTTCATCTTTTTTCTCTCCAAATTTTTTAATTCCGCACCAATTCACCCCCCCCTTTTGGTATTTCAGTATACTTGGGTATGCTTTTTGGCTCATAAGGATAATGGTTTTTATGCTTTCAAATCTCTTGCAAAATGTTTCAAAATGAAAAAAGTTTTTTGCATTACTTCTATTAGAAGTGATCACGGAAGGAAATTTGAAAATGAGCTTTTCAAAGGTTTTTGTGATGAAAGTGGTATTTTACAGCAATTTTCTTCTTCTAGAACTCCTCAACAAAATGGGATAGTTGAAAAGAAAAATTGTGCTTTGGTGGAAGTGGCTAGAACAATGCTCAAAGAGTACAATTTGCCTCTTCAATTTTGGATCGAAGCCGTAAGCACTACTTGTTACATTGCAAACCATGTTTACAAAAGATCTTTGACAAATAAAACTTCTTATAAGCTTTGGGCGGGAAGAAAACCCAAAATTTCCTACTTTAGAGTATTCGGTTGCAAATGCATTGACCTTGGAAATTTTGATTCCAAAACCTATGAAGGAGTCTTTCTTGGTTATGCTCTCATTAGCAAAGCTTATACAGTCTTCAACAAGAGATCTTTAGTTATAGAAGAGTCTATGCATGTGGTGTTTGATTAGTCCAACACACTTAATTCGGGAAAAGGTTGTCTTTGATGATTTTATAGGTACCGTGGATGTAACACCCTTTAAAAAATATATAATAACAATATTTTGGAGGATTTAAAAAAAATATTATTCAAAAGAATTTTTACAATTCGGTCCGGATGTAATCATAAGAAAATTTTCTATAAAGATCAAGTTGTAGTTTTATAAAATATCTAGGGGTTAAAATGGTAATTAACGATTATTATATAAAAAAAACTTTTGAAAGAAGAAGAACATATTCTTCTTCCTCCCCTTCTCTACATACATACATACATACATACATACATATATATATAATTCTCTCAAATTTCTAACTCTCATAACTCTCACATATGGAGCTAGAATCAAATGATTTTGGTGTTTATGGATTCCTGGTCTCTCAACCTTCATTTTAAGTGTCAATCGATAGGGTTTTGCCGGGTAGAATTTACAGATCGGAGGTAAGAAATTCTAAGTAGAATTTCTCATTTTCTGTTAAATTCGTTTATTGTTTATTAAAACCGATTATATATATGTAATCTAGAGCTTGAGAGGAGTCCAATGGTGTTTTCAAAATTTAATTTTGACACCATCTGAACTGGTGACTTGGTGGGGCCATGGCACTGTTCACATTTATGGTACTATTCATGTATACGATACTATTCACGTATACAGTACTATTCATTTGATAAGATATGTCATTGTACTCGATTTTTCTTGCTGATTTCAATTGTGCATTGAAATCTACAAATTATTTTTCGGTAATCTTTAAAAGCCTTTTTATATAATTTTAGCAATGTTTTTAAATAAATAATTTGAATAATAATTGTGTTCTAAAAATTAGTAAAAATTATATTGAATATTTATTCATATAGGTTTTGGATAAAGAGCATCAGAATTGTAAGGAATGGAATATAATCGCTAGTCAGGTGAGGAAATAAGTTATTTTGTGTGTGTGATGGTACCCCGGTTGTACCCCTGGATTATTGAGATGCATGCTGAATGTTAATATTTAGTTGTTGTGTGAAATATAAATAGGTAAACTTAATTATTATGGTATATTAAGTGGGTAATTAATTAATTAATTTTGTGTATATTAAATGGAAAATTATTGAGAGTACTCAATTACTATATTTTTGATAGATTGGCTTGGCATTAGTAAATGGATAATTTAATTAATTGAATTGTGAAAATTTAATAAATTATTGAGTGAAAATGATATTATGACTATGAGATGAAGTCATTGTTTGATTGGTTTATTTTGGTAATGAGTTTGATTGTCTAAATGATTGGTTAGAAATTGGTAACCCAAAAGATAAGATAGAAAATGAATGATTTATGATTGGGCAACAAGAGGTTGTTCCAGATGAAAAATGTGAAATTAAAAAAGATGTGATCGGGTTACCTTTTCTTTAACCTTTTTTTAGATAATTTAACTAATTATCAAAATTGATTATGATGTGGAATTGGTTGACTTGTGAATTTGTGAGCTGGATTGAGAAATTGTGATGGGTTGTGAGTTGAATTGATTGTCATTGTGTGTGAAATGGGCATGGATTAACTTGGGGAAAAAGGGTTGTGTGTTTCGGGTAAGCTGAGCCGGTGGGATAGCTGCATGTCTAGGGATGGCGAGACTGAGCTGGTGGGATAGTCTTGTCGGTGGCCACCTATTTATATTTGTGAATGAATAAGAAAATGATTTGGTAAGGATGAGTCATCCGCCCGGTATTGTGATTGAATTTTTGTATTTTAAAAATTCTTGTGTAAATGGTTGAATTGTCATTATGATGTGATATTGATTAAATTGAGATTTTGTGAATTTGTTGTGATGGTGTTGAGCCTCACATATATGTGAAATTTATGAGAAAGGTGGTTGAGTGCGATATATAAAAAATATTTATATATTTTACCTTTCTCATAAGTGAAAGGTGGCTGTGTGCGATATGTAAAAAAAATATACATTACCTTTCTAATAAGTGAAATGTGGCTGTGTGCGAATAGATTACCTTTCTCATAAGTGGATCATTTATGTGTGGTGTTTGATGATATGATTTGAAAATGTGTTATTGTTGAATTTGTGAATTGGTAAGAAGTTGAAATAAGTGAGATGGTAGAGACTCAAAATCATCTTCTCCTCCATTGTAAATTCACAAAAAAATTATGGGAAGGCCTATTTCGTTGGATTGGTATCTCTTTTGTCCTTCCACTTTCAACAGTGGATCCCTTTGATCAATGGAGTACTTATTTTAATGGGAAGAAGCAGCAAACATTTATGACTTCCCTATGGATGATTCTAGTCTGGGAAATATAGAAATGGAGAAACAAAAGAATTTTTCAATAACAACATGAATCAAGGACTAGAGATATGCTTTATACCAGTTTTTATTTGGCTTTTTATCTCTTGAAATGTAAATTTCCAGCTACCTCCATCACCTGTGATGACATCATAAATTGTCATACTTCCTTCCTACTTTTGTAAGTTTTATTCTTGTTTGCTTTTGATCTTTTCTCAAGGTCTCTTTTAATAATAAACAACTTTCATAAAAAAAAAGAATTAATAGGAATTATGAAATGATGAGAAAGTACTTATGATATGGAATTGTTTATTGGGTTAAAAAATTTTGGAATTGGTTGAATCTGAATTTATTGTGAATTAATTCTGTGATAATTATAGGATGATATGCTATGTTGTAAATTGTTTGTGATGTTGAGTGTTTTTTTATATATTCTGATAAATTAATATGAACTGATATATTATATCAGTAATTGAGGAAGTCTAAGAAAATGACTTCAAATATTAAGTTGATTATATTTATTTATATATATGCTTATTTTCTCACTGAGCATCAAGTTCATTATTTTCCTCAATAATCCAATGTTGCAGGAAAATAAAATAGGAAGAGAAGGCTAGATTTGGTAGAGCTCCATGTGGCTAGACTCCAGCGATCTTAGGGGAAAGCATTTTGTTATTATTAATATTACTTAAATTTTATTTAATAAAGAGTAAAAATAAGTTAAAGATTATTATAATAGTTTTATATAAAAGTTTATTATATGATAAAGTATATATTTTTAGTAAGAATATATTAAGTATGCGTATAAATAGTTTAAAAATGTGAGATGTTACAATGGAGGGACTTGACTTTACCAAGGAACAAGGAGAATCAAGTGGGACAAGTCAAGACAACTTGCAAATGGTAGTTGCTTCTCAACCAAGCTCAAAGGAAGAAGAGGCTAGTCCAATACAATAACAAGTAAATGAGCAACTTCCACCACATCTCCAAGCTACGTCATCATCCATCCATGACCTTCCAAAGGATTGGCAATTCAAAAGAGACCATCCAAAGGACCTCATCATTGGCGATACATCTCTAGGGGTAAGCACTAGACTCAAACTCAAAACCCTCAACAATCTAGCTTTCATATCTCAAATTGAGCCAAGGAACATTAGTGAGGACCTCAATGATGAGAATTGGGTAGTTTCTATGCAAGAGGAACTTAATCAATTTGAGGGAAGCAAGGTGTGGAACTTAGTTCCTAGGCCTAAGCATTGCTCTATTATTGGTGCTAGGGATGAGTAGGAACCGAGCCGAACCGAAGTTTTGAACCGAACCAAATCGAATTTTTGATTTGGCTCTGTTCCTCACACCGTAATTAATTGGTTTGGAATGAGATATAAAAAAAGTATGGTTATTGGTTAATGGTTTGGTTTCTATATGTTGAAAACCGAACTACTCGAATTAACTGAACTACAAAATGACATCTTTTTAGTGTGTGTGTGTGTGTGTGTGTGTGTATATATGTATGTATGTATGTATGTATGTATGTGTGTGTGTGTGTGTGTGTGTGTGTTTAAGATAAGCAAAATGTTTAGGTTTATATTAGAGTATTATTTTGGTTATGTATATCATATGTAAATATTAGACTTACCTATATATTATATAATGAAATTCATATCTAATTAAATTTAATGTTTGTTTTTAGACTTTGATCTAATCAAGTTCAAATTTAATGTGCTTAATCCAAATATCCAACCAATTAAAACCGAAATTTTTGGTTAACTAAACCATTGATTACTTATATATATGTGTATATATATAAAAGATAAGAAAAATGTTTAGGTTTATATTAGAGTATTATTTTGGTTATGTATATTATATATAAATATTGGACTTACCTATATATTATATAATGAAATTCATATTTAATTAAATTTAATGTTTATTTTTTAAACTTTGATCCAATCAAGTTCAAATTTAATGTGCTTAATCCAATGATCTAACCGATTAAAACTGAAATATTTGATTAACCAATCCATTGGTTGCTTACATATTATGGTGTGGTTTGGTTTTTAAAAAGATATGTAATTAATCGAATGGTTTTGATTATATTTTAATCGAACCGCACAACGCTCTCCCTTAATTGGTACCAAGTGGGTTTATAGGAACAAACTTGATGAAAGTGATACCATTGCTAGAAACAAAGCTATACTAGTAGCTATGGGATACAACAAAGAAGAGGGAATTGACTATGATGAGACATTTGCCCCGGTTGCTAGACTTAAATCCATTCACATTCTTCTTGCATTTGCTTTATTCATGGGTTTCAAACTTTTTCAAATGGATGTTAAAAGTGCATTTCTTAATGGCTTCATTGAGGAGGAAGTTTATGTTGAACAACCTCCGGGTTTTGAGGATCATGCATTTCCCAACCATATTTTTAAACTTGCTAAAGCCATGTATGGTTTGAAGCAAGCTCCTAGAGCTTGGTATGATAGGCTTAGCAACTTTTTGGTTTACAATGATTTTCAAAAGGGGGACGTTGACACCATTCTCTTCATTAAGAGAAAAGGTGGAAGCATTCTCATAGTGCAAATCTATGTTGATGACATAATCTTTGGTGATACTAACTTGTCTGTGTGCGAAGGGTTTTCTAATTGTATGATATTGGAATTTGAGATGAGCATGTGGGGAAGCTTAAGTACTTTCTAAGTCTACAAATTAGACAAGAAAGAGATGATATCTTCATCGACCAAGCAAAGTATACAAAGGAGCTTCTTAAATGCTTTGGGATGGACACTAGCAAGACTAGTAAGACTCCCATGGCTACAACAACAGAGCTAAGTAAGGATGAAAGTGATAAGCCTATTGATGAGAAACTCTATTGAGGTATGATTGGCTCTCTCCTTTATCTTACCACTAGTAGGTCGGATATCATGTATAGTGTTTGTTTATGTGCTCATTTTCAATCATCTCATAGAGAGTCCCATTTGCATGCCGTTAAATGCATTTTGAAGTGCTTGTGTGGTACATTACGTCTTGGACTTTGGTATCCAAGACATGCTTCATTTGATCTTATTGCTTACTCGGATTCAGACTTTGCCAAAAGCCTCTTAGATAGAAAAAGTACCTCTAGTACTTGTCAATTGCTTGGGCAAAGTCTCCTTTCTTAGTATAGCAAAAAGCAAGTATCGGTTGCCTTGTCCACTGCCGAGGCGGAGTATGTGGCAGCAGGTTATTATTGTGCACAAGTATTATGGATCAAATAATAACTTAAGGACTATGGCTATGGTGTTTCACCTATCTTCATTAGGTGTGACAACACTAGTGCTCTTAACCTTTCAAAAAAACCCCACGCAACATTCTAGGAGCAAGCATATTAATGTCCATAATGGTGATGTTGTGTTAGAGTTCATTGACACCAACAACCAATTGGCTAATATTTCACCAATCCCTTGGATGAGGCTTGAATGAACTTCATAAAAGGTGAACTTAGAATGCTTGATGGTGCATCTCTTTGATTGTACACTCATACTACATTTGCATTCTCATTTGCATACATGTTTTATTGGATACTATTCGTATATTTGATTTTTAGCCTTTTTTTAGTGCTAATTATCGTTGAATTATGTAAATATAACTCTCACAATCCTTTTCTAAAGAGTTCTTAAAGTTTTTCATGTTTTTTGTAGGCTTTCCCTATTTCACATGACCTTGTTCATGAATCACATGATCGTGTGCCTAAGACACGATCATGTGTCTCATGAACACGATCATGGTTGACAGGGCAGATGTGTCTTTTTGCTTTTTTTAAACTATTTTTTGAGGGAATTGAGTGGGACAAACTGCATGTAACAGTTACCCCCTCAACTTTGAAGCATTAAAATGAATTTTAAAGGAGAAACCTTTCATTTTCTCTAAACTTCATCTTTCTTCACTTGATTTTCTCTCTCCCAGGGTTTTAAAAAATTGATTTGGGGTTTCCCTTAAACTCATATGCTTCATTTACATACACTCTCATTCATCTTTCAATTTATTCTTCTTTGTCTCCACAATGAGTTCTCCACCTAAATCCAAAGTTTCAAGAACAAAGCATGTGGCAAATCCTTCAAAGGGAAAGAGCAACTCCTCCTCCAAAGATAAGGTCTGAAAGGGTAAAAACCACTGCTGCCACTGCCTCTCAACAACAATCATGAGGCAAAGAGCCTGAGATTCAAAATCTTCCTCCTCCACCTTCTAGGGCAGATGTGCCTAGGGTACAGAGAACTGGAACAACATAGAGAGTTGAATTGACTCAAGAACGGAAAGACAAGCTTCGCATCATTCGGGCTAGACCTTTTGAGCCCTATCACATTCTTTGCAAAGGTACTCTTACTAGACTTGGGATAACCGATCAAGTTATAAGATGGATTGATGCCCTAGGATGGAGAACGTTTACCAGCATCCCTAACATGTAAGAGCATGCTTTAGCCTGTGAACTCTTGGCCACTTTCTATGTGTACTTGAACCCTAAGGCTCCGGAAGGCCACTACACTACTCAATTCATGCTTAGAAGGACCAACTACACCTTCTAATATGAATCCTTCTGCAAAGTGTTTGATTTCCCACTACTCATCCAGATGCATTTGATGCCGAGGATTTCTGGACCAAAGTCACCACCATTGCTCCTCGTTGGATCTGTAGGAAGCTTGCCTCTTCCTTTCTCTCCTCTTTACCTTTGTGGTTTCTCCATGTGACTATTGCTTATTCTTTCAATGTAAGAGGCAAGAGTCTTGAGAAAGTGCAAAAGGGAGATTTCTTCTTTATGTGGTGTGCTTTTGAGGGTAAGAAGGTAGAGATGGCTAAGTTCTTCATTGATAACTTGCTTGGGATAGCCAACTCCAAAGATGTTAAGGTGAATGTTGGTGCCTTCATCTCCTACATTGCTCTTAAGATTGGAGCCATTCCATCAGTCAAGGAGATTAATCGAGGAGAGATTGCCACTACCTACTTATTTGATGTTGAATATCTCTACCATGCTAAGGTTTTAGGATGGCACAAGGTGGAGTCTTGGTTTGTCTATTAGGGTGGAGCTAATAGGGGTAAGAAGGAAGGGTAGATTCCCAGTGTGACCAAGGCTAAGGAGACAGTCCTTTGAAGCAGTTCAAGGAGAAGAAGTTGCTATGGAGATTCCAGTATACATTCCTGATGCTCCTGTTGAGGATGAAGGCCTAGAGGAAGACGCTGGCATGGATGTTAATGATGAGGAAGATGATGGTGATGATGATGAGGACCGAGATTATCAACGGGGGGAGGTTCCTTTGACATCCGATCAATTCCATGACACTTTTGGAGGGTTTTCATATTAGTTCAGCTCCGTCACTCATCGGTTAACACAAGACATTGCTACCTTGAACACGAGACTTGACATCTTCCAGACTCACACCAATGGGTGCTTTTATCACTTGGAAGGTCGCTTTGATGGTCTTGTGGCACTTATCTGTGGCTTGAACTTTAGTGGCTCTTCTCAACCTCCTCCCGATGCTTGATATGGCTACTTTGGATATTTCAAGACCTCCTTTTGATGTAGCCAAAGGGGGAGAAGGTTAAGCTTGTGGATATGCATTGCAATTCATATACATACTTTTATACATTGCATTTTTGTTAAGCTTTTGTTGGATGTGTGTTAAACTTGAACCTTTTATCTTTGTGTTGTTTTCTTTTATGGCCTAGTATTGTTGGCCTATATATGTGTTCGATGTTTGATTTGCTCCTATTTATATATGATATGGTTTACGCTTATCTATTTATGTTTGCCATGCTTTTTAGGTGTTTTCATTGAGGGGAAGCATTTTGCCTCCTAACCTCATCCTCTTGACTTAGGGGTATTATCTACATCAAAAAGGGGGAGATTGTTAATCCAAGATCCTCTTAATGTATACAAATAACTCCAAGTTAATAATCTAATCCATTTGCCTTAAGCTTTTTACAGGCATCTCTATTAAGCTCAAAAACAGGCATGACACCCGATCATGTGTGTGGACACACGATCATGTCTTTCTCTTAAGCACGATCGTGTTCCATCATACACAATTGTGTGTGAGAAACAGAAGATAAGCAAGAAAAATAGGGCAATTCACACGAGCAACATATGGGCCACACGATCATGTGTTTCCCTTAAACACGATTGTGTGTAGGCAAGCATGATCGTTTGTTAGAGTTCTAGAAGGTCAGTAATTTTCAAGATTGAGGACACACAAGCAACACACACGATCTTTAATCGTGTAATGAGAACACATGACCTTAAAACACGATTGTGTGTGCTCTTATTTCTGCTAAGTCAGATCTTCTAGAAGCAATATGGGGATGACACGTCATCACACACGATCGTGTTCCTAGTGGACACGATTGTGTGCACTGTTTCAGAAGAAGACAAACGACTTGTCTCAAACACTAGAACATCTGTATTTGAATTTTGGATTACTCCAATGGCTAGAACAGTGTTAAAGACTATAAATAGAGTCCCAAAACATAATGCTAGGGTTACACAATTTCAGATTAAAGAATCAATATTCTAATAGCTCTGTTTGCCTTGTTTCTAAGCCTTCTAGCTAAAAACTCTTTTTATTATTTATGTTTTGAGCCTTATGTGCTCTTTGCTATTCACAACAATCTTTGTTGGGCTATGTGTAGGTGTGAGAGTTAGGAACTCTTTTGAAGGGTTTAAGTGTTAGCCTAAGAAACACTTGGGACTTGGGTTTTAGAGTGAGAACTCAAGGGTTGGTTTAGACACTACTAGAAAAAACCGGATTAGAAATGGACATAATCCATTTCTAATCCTTTTTTTTTTCATTTCTAAACGGATTAGAAACGTATGTTGTCTGTTTCTAATTTTGTCGTATCTAAATTTAGAAACAGACCAAAATCCGTTTCTAATTAGAAACATATTTTTATATTTGAAGGGGATGAAATAATCCGTTTCTAAATTTAGAGATGGATTTAGAAACAGATTTGTACCTTTTTAATTCCAAATTTTTTAAAAAATTAATTAAAATTATATAAAAAATAAAAATATAATTTTAATAAATTAATTTATTTAATCACCTTTAATACTCTTCAAATCGTCTTAATTACACCTTTAAACCTCATTATTTTACTCAAATCAACCCACTTTCCAGTAGTTCACCCATCCTTAAAGTGCTCTAGACTGAGCACGTTTAATTTTGTAATTCCTTCAATCTGCTTATCATTTATGCTGTTGATGATATCTATTATATATTTAACCAAAATATATTTAATATATAAATATAAAATTATACTTAATGAAAAAATAATATTTATAATTACAATTGTAATTATAATTCTAGTTCTAATTATTATTATTATTGTTATTATTATTATTATTATTATTATTATTATTATTATTATTATTATTATTATTGTATGTAAGATTAATATCACATTATAACATACTTATTTAAAATTAAGTATACATATCTAATTAATTTTTATTTATTGTATAACTTTTATCATAATTAAAAAAGATATAATTATTACTAATTATATTAATTAAAAAAATAATCCGCAATAGTAATTATATATTTAATTAGTAATTATGTAATTATATATACATATTAATTATAAATTCAATACTTATATATAATATCATTAGTCATTAATATATAAATTAATAATTATATAATAATAGTACTCACTAATCATATATAATTAAAAAATATATTTATATAAATACTAATTAAATATACATATTAATTACTAATTATACATGATTAATAAATACATATTTATTAATTATTATGTAATAATTAATTAATTATAGTTAT
>CANYLF012905424.1:0-13566 GCA_948193215.1 Bocquillonia castaneifolia
CAAAATAATTTTTACTACTTTTTGGGATACAATTATTATTCAAATTATTTATTTAAAAACACCGCTAAAATTATATAAAAAGGTTTTTAAAGATTATCGGCATCTAATTTTTAGATTTCAATTGCACCATTAAGATCAGCATGAAAAATCGAGTTCGACATATTTTATCGATGAATAGTACCAATGAATAGTATCGTATATGTGAACAACACCGTATACATGAATTGTACCGTATATTTAAATAGTACCGTATACATGAATAGTACCATATATGTGAATAGTATCACATATGTGAATAGTACATATATGTGAATAGTATCTGTGGGGTCCACCTATAGAAACATTGTCAGAATTAAATTTTGAAAACACCAACGAACTCCTCTCAAGCTCTAGATTACAAATATATAATCAGTTTCATAAAATAATAAACGGATTTAACATAAAATGAGAAATTCTATTTAGAATTTCTTACCTCGTATCTATAAATTCCACCCGGTAAAATCTAGTAATATACCACTTAAAATGAAGGTTGAGAGACTAGGAATCCATAGGCACCAAAATTATTTGATTCTAACTCCATATGTGAGAGTTATGGGAATTAGAAGTTTGAGAGAAAATTATATATATAATTATATAAAAGGATCTACGAAGAAGAAGAAGAACAACTTCTTCTTTCTTTTTTTTTTATAAAAAAAAAAGATTAATTACCATTTTAACTCCTAGATATTTTTAAAAATTACAACTT
This sequence comes from Bocquillonia castaneifolia, assembly GCA_948193215.1. NCBI lineage: Eukaryota > Viridiplantae > Streptophyta > Magnoliopsida > Malpighiales > Euphorbiaceae > Bocquillonia > Bocquillonia castaneifolia. The sequence continues at coordinate 746 of CANYLF012905424.1, forward strand.
AATCTTTCTAGAAATTTTTCTTACGATTACATCTGGACTAAACTGCAAAAATTTTTCTTTTGTAAAAATTATATTTATAAATCCTCCAACATATATTTTATTATAAAAATAATCGAATTACTTCAAAAATGAAAAATAAAAAATAAAAATCTATCTATGTTACGTTTCTTCTGGTACCCAAAATCCCAATCGATAAAAAAGGAGGAAGTGTTGGGCCATGCCATTTGGGTCGAAAATTCCGAGACATGAAATTGATCTCCCTCCTCTTTAAAACTCTCTTTCGTTTCGTGTGTAGCTTCAAAATGCAAGGGAGAGGCAGTTACCACTTACCACTACCAGCTGTCAAAGCAAAGGAGCCTAATATACAAGAAAATTGTGGCATTGGAAAATGAATCCATTCATGTAATTGGTATGTTGAAAATCATGTACTTTTATAAGTTAACTGTGAAGAGGAATAGAATTCTTACAAGGCGTAGTTTAAATTGTTCAGACCTATTCCTAATTTGTCTTACCATGTGTGTGTGTGTACACACATATATGATACTGTATTACTTGTTATTTTTATATACATTCTCAATAAAAAAAAAAATTTACCTCGCATATGATACATCCATTTGTATCCATATATCCATACACAAGTCGCTACTTGCCAAGATTTTCATGCTACTTCCGTAATGTTTTGAATTGACCATTTATGCGGATATTTTAGGGGAGAAGAAAATAGAAGACATTGTGCATAGGAGAAAACATTTGTCATGACCTAGAAACAGCTAAGAGCAAAAATCGTGATTGTATGATTACATTAGCGCTACAAGCTACAGTTCTTCAAGTATTGCCAAATTGAAAAATGCACACAGCAATATTCTCGACTTTCTCAAGAAAGTGGACTACAAGAAGAAGAAGAAAAAAGATGGGACTGATAAAGGATGGTGGTAGAGCCAATGGTTAGGGGCGTAGGGCAATCTACAACTCATCCTTGACATCTGATGGCTCTGTATCTGCATCATTTTGTGCAGGTTCAGCTTCCCCATCTCCCTTGGAAGTGTCTTTTGTTTCAGTTTCAGCTTCAGTTTCTTCTACATTATCTTCCTCTTCCACTGCTGCATCTGGACTTATATCTAGGCTAGATTTCACAGAGTCATAGATCCGGGAGGCAAAATCCTTTGGATCATTCATCAAGAAGCCGCTCTCCATTAATGCTGTTTGATATATGAGCTGTGCTGTTTGCTTTATACTTTCATCCTGAAGAAGAGGACAGATTACTATTTATAAACAGAAAGCACATTTAAATTAATTAAAAACATTGGTTATATATATATGCAGCAGAGACTCATGATTGCAAGCATGCCATCGGAGGACTATAACTAAAATTGTTCCAAATGATTATTGTTACTCTAAACCAATTGACAACTCGCATATTAAATGACAAAATAATGTTAATGGGTTATGTAATGTGCAAAACTATTACTCCACTAATTCCACGAAACTAGCAACTCAATTTTCCTTGATCCACCATATAAGTTTAGAGACCAATTGTCAAACCCATTGTACTTGCAGTAAGTAGCCTCTAGTTCCTAGCCACTGAGTTGGGCAAACCTTATTCCAAGGCTGAACACGATCTAATTAATGATGTTTAGGTGCTAAAAATATAACAAACCAATCACAAGCACTAAGTATTGAAAAGGTATATATAATTAAGATATAGATCAATCTATATGTGACTAAGACGACAGACTGCATGAAAGAAATGATAGGATTGTACCATGTTAGCATATGTGGGACCAAAAGTCCCATAAACGTACCTCAGGATCCTTGACAACTCTCTCTCGAAGCTCCTTGATGATGGGGTGTCTGGGGTTGATCTCCAGCACCCTCTTGCCACGCATGTACGCTTGCTTGCTAGCATCTGACAAAGTCTGAGATTGCATTATTCTCTCCATGTTTGCACTCCATCCGTACTTAGATGTAACTACCACACAAGGTGTATTATCCAAACGGTTGCTGATCTTCACATCATCCACATTCTCACTGGCAAGGGCCCCCTTCCACCACTTGGTAAGTTCCTTGAATGACTCCTTTAGTTCCTTGTCCTTCGAGTCTTTTCCAAGTTTTAGACCCTCCTTGGACACGTTCTGGAATTTTTTGTCTTCATAATCCATCAAATATTGCATCAGGTATTCATCAACTGGATCCGTGAAGAAAATGACCTGGTGACAATGGCAAACACATTCAGTAAATAAAGGGCAACAAACTCCAGTTTAAGGATAAAAGCAATAAATAAGAAATGAGGTAGAAGCAATGGCTGCTCAAGGACAAATGCATACAAATCATACCTCGTAGCCTTTCTTCTTAAGCCTTTCAAGGAATGGAGATTTTTCCAATTGTTCCTTGTTTGGTCCAGTAATGTAGAAGATATCCTTTTGCCCTGACTTCATTCTTGAGATGTACTGATCAAGTGAAGTTAATTTACCATCGGACTTTGTACTGCATGAGGGAATTCAAGTGCCAGAATTAACCAATTGTACTGCTGACAAGGCATGGTAGGACATGATAAAAGATTGTAAAAAAATACAGACATACCTCTCAAATCTAAGAAGTTTTGCCAAGCGGTTTCTGTTAGTTGCATCTTCAATGATACCAAGCTTTATAGACTTGCCAAACTCATTCCAGAAGTTTGCATATTGACCTTTCTTTTCATCATCACCTGAATCTTCAACATCTGCACCAAGATAGATATCTAGTTAGTCATTCAAGACCCAATATCATAATAGTTAGACCATATAAAGAATCTATAAATCAAAGAATGGAAGTTGGCTCATTGAGTTTCATAATTAAGATGGCATGTCCAGACAGCGGTAAACTAGGTATGCATAAATGACTTAGTTTAAAAATGAGCTGATGTGCATCTTTAAGTGGAAAGGTATTGTTACAGCAATAGGTACCTTTCTTATCTTTATCCTTAGACTCCAAAGGATCTTCATCAGCAATTTTACGGATCATATCAAGGGCCTTTCGGATAAGTTTCTTTTTAATTGTTTTCAAGCTGTTGTGCTCTTGAAGCATTTCTCGTGAAACATTGAGTGGCAAAGTGTCGGAATCGACAAGACCCTGGTCAAAAAGTCACCAATATATTAATCAGTCTCTAGTGCTTTTATGAGCCCAAAGAAGAGAATATTTTAGCATTTTTACCTTCAAAAAGCTTAGATATTTTGGCAAAAGCTCATCAAATTCATCTGAGATGAATACACGTCTGACATACAATTTCAAGTTAGATTTATTAGTGTTGTAATAACTCTCATAGAGATCATGAGGAGCCTTTGGAGGCACAAACAAAACAGCCTTGAATTCAACATCGCCTTCTGCTGTAAAGTGACTCCAGGCAAGAGGCTTCTCATCACCAAAATCCTGTTGAGGGAAACCAAATGCATAGTGCTGAGCAAGACGGTACTTGTAGAATTTTAATAAGTTCTTCCATAACATTCTTAAGTGTAGCTAAGCCATCAGAGCATGGAAAGTTTACCTTTGCAAGAGAATGATAGAATTTTGTGTATTCTTCATCAGTCACATCCTTTGGATTACGCAGCCATATGGCCTTAACATCATTCAAAATTTCCCACTCATAGGTAGTTTCCTTCACCTTTTTAGTCTTTGGTTTTTCCTCAGCATCTGAGTCATCACCTTTCTCAGATTCTTCATCTTCTTCAGAAGAGCTGCTGTCAGCTGTGATTAACAATAGAATAAACAAAAGGAAATGAAGACAGATTAGATTAGGTCCAACACAAAACAACTCGGCAATAGCATAAGAAACAGTAAACAATTCACTGAAAAGATGCCTGCCTTTTTCCTCTTCGTCACTCGACTCATCTTCATCTACAGGAACTTCCACATCAACTTCTTTACTTGCCCATAAATAGATAGGGAAGTTGATGAATTCAGAATATTTCTTCACCAGCTCCTGCAAATGAAAGTTTATTATGACATGCCGATCTAACCTGATCTCAGACAAGAAATTTAATAGAAACATCCAGGCAGAAAAACTATCGTACAGTTTTCTTCTCAAAACTAATCCACATGCGTTTTTAAAAAATGCAAGAAAGTTTGGGTTTCAACAATAAGAAATTCAATTTTCTCATTGAACATAGCCAAAATTCTAATAAAAGAAAAGCATTGATTATCTTCAAGATACTGACTTTCAATTTGCTCTCTTCCAAGTATTCTCCGGCTTCTTCTCTAAGATGAAGTCTAATCTCCGTTCCACGTCCCAATGGTTCATTCCATTTATCCTCAGAGATCGCAAATGCTCCATCAGCCTTTGATTCCCATACATACCTGAATGAAAGCAATGGTGATCCAAATTAATCATCTCAGAAATACTTAATTAAGCTTGACAAGTTAATTGAAAATAAAATGCTTACTGTTTATCATCATTGTGTTTGCTAATGACTTCAACGTAGTCAGCAACCAGATACACAGAGTAGAATCCAACACCAAACTGACCAATTAGATTCAGGTCTCCACTTGTCTGCATTTTCTCCACAAAGGCTGGACCATGAAAGCAACAATTCTCATTCAGAACTGATTTACTATTTTTTTCTGCTAGGAACATGTAATAATTATTATTATGCACAATATATCTACCTGAAGTTCCAGACTTGGCAATAGTACCCAAGTTCTTGATCAAATCTTCCTTTGTCATACCAATACCTCTATCACGAATTGAAAGAATTTTCTTTTCTTTGTCTAGCTTAATCTGAGTTTTTCCACATGAAAGAAAATGCACTGAAGTTAGTTACCACTGTTTTCCCATAAATTATATGCACTTCTAGAATGTCAACCCCATTGCAGCATGTAAAAATATTTACCTGGATGTCAAGCTTGGCGGTATCACCTTCCCCTAGAATCTCTTTATCAGTGAGAGAAAGGAACCTAATTTTGTCCAGTGCCTGAAGTTTAAAAAATTTACTTTATCAATTTATTTGCTTATATAATAAAAAAAAAGAAGAAGAAATATTTAAAGGAACAAAAACAAATTTAGAAAAATATTTAAAGGAACAAAAACAAATTTATAAGTGTGAAAAGCTTACATCAGATGCATTGGAAATCAATTCCCTAAGGAAAATGTCCTTATTGCTGTAAAGAGAGTTGATAATGATGTCCATAAGCCGAGAAACCTCAGCTTGGAACTGAAACTTCTCTGCATCACTACGGAGTGATTTCTTCGAAATCGACTCAGACTCTCTAAAAAAAATAAAAATAACAATAAAAATCAATACACAAATCTTTCAAAAAGAAAAAAACGGTAGAAAAAGACTAAGACAATAAAACAGACCTCTTAACAACATCAGAATCAGTGGATAAACCATTAGGGACAGCGCCAAGTTTCTCCTCCACTTTAGGAGGATCTACTGGATTCTGTGAATCAGCCTCTGCATTTGCGTGTAAGTTTCTTCCTGAAATCATAAAAACCATAGATCTCAACTTAAACTCAGCGAATTAACAAGGAAGTAATCGAGAAAAAAATGATCATTGGAAATAAATTCTAAAAAAATATATATTAGAGCACCTTGATCTGAAATGATAGATAGAAGGCATAGCAGAAGCAAAGCGGATGGGATCGTCCACTTCCTCATCGTGATTTTAGTTTCTAGCAACTTCTATCAATGAATAGATTTCTGCGTTTTGGATTTGATTAGTGAGAATTAGCTATTTTTGCTATGATTATATTTATACAGGGTGGTTTTAAACTGAAGGGGTTTTAGATCTCCCTTGACTTGTCACTGCTCAAGCTAAAATTGTTTGGATTGGCTAGGACGGCCAGCGTGGATGATCGGACGGCTAATGATTTTCCAGTTACTACGTGGCGGAATTTTATTGGTGATGTTTTCGGTACTTGACGTGGAGAAACCTCATGTTTTCGACGGCCCCACCGTCGACTTAAAACCCCGAGTCAAGTTGAATGCTTTGATTGGCTTAAATTTGCCACGCTGGATAATTAAACGAGCAATTGACGCAAGCTTTATACGTGGCGGGATTTTATTGGAGATGCAATTTAAATTGACGTGGAGAGACCAGCATTTCTGGATTTCTCTATGGTGCAGGCTTATTTGGTTATGAAGAAATCTGTATCCGAATCGCGGATAAGTATATCCGTGGAAACGTTTGAGGACCATCTTTGTTCTGATTCGGGGGTAAACATGGATCTAGAGATTTCTGAACCGTACCGAAAATTCAAACTTATAATATCCAAAACTGAAAATATTCATTGACTTATTGACTTTATCCGAACAGAACCATCCCTAAAAATTAATTAGTATAGTTCTGGAGATTTTATAAATATATGTACCAAGAACCGTACCAAATTATACCAAATCGAATAACCGAAACTATAACCGATTTAAAAGAAATTTTTTTCAATATATATATACACACACATGCATAAATACCTGTGTTAATTTTATATTATTGAATTATATTCTTATTGTAATTAAATTAAAATATTAATTACATAATTACATGAAAGTTGTTTTATAAGTTATAACTTATAATAATTTCTTTAATTCTTGAATATATCATTTTAAATTAAATTTCAACTTAGAAATCAATTGTCATATTTTAACATAAGGTCTTATTAAATTTATTCATATGTTAAATTCTTAATTTTTCTAATTTTTATAAGCTATTGATCAAAATTATTATTATAATGTGTTGAAATCATTTTGTAAGTAATATTAGTTAAATATATTTAATTTATTATATACTATTTATATTAATTATAATATTATTTTATTAATAATTAAAAATAAATATGAAACAAAAAAATAAACTATATTATGATTTTATTTTTTCATTTTTTTTAAATATTAAAATCTCATAAAATTTTAATGTTATTTACAATTATAAATTTAATAAAATTCAATAGTTATTATTTTATTAATTGAAATAACTGGATCAATTAATTAATAAATTATGTCTTTTAACTCATAAAAATGATCAATATTAGTTATTTAAATATTTAAAATTTTAGAATAATTATGTAATATATAATTTTTTAAATACTAAATTATATGACTAATTACAATACCAACATAAAAGTTTATAAATTAATATCTTATTATAATATATATATATATATATATATATGATATTAATAAACTATAATTAACTATTAAAACATTTCTTAAATTGTAACTAAAGTATAAATATTAAGATCTGTGATAAATTATAAATAAAATATTAAAATACTTTATAAATTATTATCATTAAAATATAAAATATTGAGACGAGAGGACAATTTTATTATATATGCCTCAAAAGTCAGACGCTACAAGAAATTATTGTAATAGGCTAAAATAATATTTGCTCTTATCTCAAATTGAAAAAAAAATGAACTTAGAAAAAAAAATCGTCTTGGGATCAAACATTTACTCTTATAAAAAGAACACATAATTTTCATTTCTCACAAATATTAATTTCACAATTAAATTATTTTTTTTCATTAAATATGTAATAATATTATTATTATTCTACATTCTAAAAATAAATATAATTTTATATTATATACTCTTTTTAAAAAAAATTATTTAAATAAGAACTGTGCATCACACGGGACTAATTTCTAGTTTATATTACAATAACAGAAATATACTTCCACGCTGAAATTTTTTTTAACATAATTTTGGTTCATTCAGTGCCACACTTAACTTAACACACTGTAAAATATATTCAACATGATAACATGTTTGAATGCTCCACTAGCCCACATGCAAATGCCTATTGATGAAGAAGTTGATGCAAAACAGTGACCAAAACATAGAACAATTATTCTACTAAGCCTGAAAAATAAATGCAAATGAATGAACTTACTACTTAATAAGTAAAACTAACTCAACTATTAACACATATTTATTCCAAGTTATTAACAATTAAATAATTTAACATATTTTATACATATCATGATTTTTTTACGCATTAAATAATTCGCTACTAGAACACTTACCTTAAGCATATTAAATTATACATCAACCTTAACAACATATTCACTTATATCATATTGTAATCCTAATCATAATCAATTTTAAATATTAATAAATATGTTTCTGTCTCAATATCTTCCTATCATTTATTTTTAATATATATATATATATATATATAACGCATACATTTTTTTTTATAATTTCTCAATTCCATCCATATCACAAGTCTCACAATTTTTTTCATTCAAAAGTATTTCTCAAGCATAGAAATACTTTATAATTAGCAATAATCTTATAACATCAAAAGCACATTATAAGTAACATTACAACCATAATATTTCCCCATAGTTATCTCACAATTTAAAGGCATACCACAATCAACTAATCAAGCTAAAATCATCAATATCACGTAAATGATCCACTTATGAGGAATGTGACTTATCCTCACAATTGCTTCACCATTTCCTTTTTAATCCTCACATTTCATTTCATATATTATGGTGGCCACCTAGTGGAACTATCCTCCTAGCTCAGTCCCACTATCTCACAATCATCAAGGATAGCTATCCGCCAGGCTCAATTTCCCTCATCACTTACTTTCTTTTAGTGAAGCCATCTACCCGACTCAGCTTCACTATCATATGTATTTCACACGAAGTCACCTTTTAAATAAGCTTCTCATTCATATAAGGCACAAAACAATCACAAATTCACACAGCATCATCACAGCTTACATCTTCAAAATACAGCACTATTTCAATTTCACATCAAAATATTCACACAAAATTATCACAATTTATATATAATAAAACATATTCACATATTTAATCTACTTAAATTACTCGCTAGTAATTCCATGTTAATCAAATTTAACTAAATAAAATGAGCATAAATAAATATGCACAAATAGTTAAAATTAGCTATTTACTTACTTATTTAAACACACTTAAATCCTTATGATTGTGAAGGTCATTTATCATTGATTGTATTCTCCTTGCCTTCTATAGGACCTATATATATATTTAATATATATTCAGTTTATAATCAAAACCAAAACATAATTATATATATATATATATATATATATATATATATATAGATGAAAAATAATAACGGTAACTATTCCGTTAACTAGGCAAAATACACAAATGATTTTTAAATTATTGTTAAAAATTATAGAGATATGCTATAAATCTCATATCTTCCAGATTTGTACTACTATCCGTATAGAATCCGTAGCAACAAGAATCACCTTAATACCATTTATACAGAGAAAGTTATGATTTTTTAGTATTACAACTCAAACTACTCGAATTAATAGAGTAGTAAAAAGTTTGATTAAAAACGACCAATCAAATGAATGAATTTTTTATGAAATTCTACAGGGTGTTAGAAAATATCTTAAGGTTTTCATGGCCACAAAGATCACCTCAATCGGAGTTCCATAGCTCAATATATTAAATTTTTATTGAAGAGTTCGGTGCAAAATTTCAGTAGCATGACAGCTTATTTATCACTAAAATCTACTTCAAAATTTCAAGCTTTTTCATGAAATAAAAATTATTTTCTTCTTAACTATACTTTAATTACATGTTTACAGCATATATCTAATTTTTTCCAATTTTTTAACCCTAATAACAATTAAATAAAAATTAATTGAAAGAATTTACCGAATTGAGCTTTAATCCTATGTTTGATCTTGATTTTGTTTTAATTTGCTAAAAAAATTTATTTTCACACTCTCTCAATCTTCTCTAGCCCTCTCCTATATTATGATATCTCTCTTTTATTTTATTTATTATCCTTTATCTTTAATTATCTTAATTTAATTGGTTGTTTAAATATTTCATCTTTATTTTATCAATTAAATTAATTCCACCAAAGATAATGTTTTTTTGACTAAAATGAATCTGATCCCTCTTTTATTTTATTTTATTTTATTTATTATCATTTATCTTTATTTGTCTTAATTTAATTGGTTGTTTAAAGATTTCATATTTATTTAACCAATTAAATTAATTCCACCAAAGATAATATTTTTGAGTAAAATAAATCTGATGTGTAGATTTTAAAATTCCCTTAATACCCTTATTTACCCATGTGAAGTGACTTAAATACCCTTCATCAATATAGATTGTCATTTGTGTATAAATATTTAGTATATAATTATTTTCTTTTTACATAATTAAAATTCATTTTTACACCCATGCAAACGTATGCATATTACCATGCTCATACATGCAACTCATTCTAAATGAATGTTATATTAAGGAAATATAAAATGGGTGTTACATATCCCCTCAAAAAATAACATTATTTAACTATCCAATGAAATTCTTTTTTTTAGAAAAAGGAAAAAGGTACATCTTAATCTTTTTATTTTTTAAGAAATCTCAATCAAGCCCTTAAATTTGATCTAGATATAGATAAACCCTTAAATTAAGAAAATAACATAAACAAACCCTAAATATTAATCATATTAAATTTAATAAGTTATACAAGAGTAAAGATTTAAATATGTTATTCACTTTTTCAAAAATATCAATTAATTCCTTAAACTAAAGAAAAATGAACAAATAAACTTGCATAATAAATAATATCAAATTAGACTATTTATCGACTAATATGGTAAGATACACACTGATTCTTTCTTTATGAATTAGGATAATATTGTTTTTTTTATTAATTTAGATTCTTATTATTGACTTTTATTAGTTTTTTAAGGATAAATAAAATATATGTGGTGATAACATATTGCACTATATGCTACATGAATTACTATTGATTTTTGTCACGCTTAGCGAGGTCGCAAGATCGATTTGTAGGCTCGCTTTGAGAGGGGGTCACTTCATTTGGGGCCTCCCTCAACGGGGTGATTAGTCAAGATAACCGTAAGCGGTTCCAGATACACCCAGGGTTAAACACCTATAAAAAAAACTAATCAACATAATAAGAAAATGAAACGACTTTAAAAGAAAAAAATAATATTAATTTAATATTTAAATAATCATATAAATCTCATCAAGCCAGTAAAAAAAATCTAATTTAATATTGTTGGTATATATGTTTTGTTTGTTTTTTTTTCAACTTAATAAAAGTTGAAGAGTTTAATTGAATATTTTGTGTTTTGGGTAAATTACTATTAACCTAAGGTTTACCAAAAATAACTATTTTATTCACGACTTTTCAAAAGTTTACCATTCCCCTAACGTTCATTAAATTAACTTCCTTCTTTAGTCTTTTACTCTGTTAGTGTAGGGACTGAATCTTAAAAAATAAAATATATTTTAGCCCAAAAACTTATTAATTATCAAAAAATTAATTTAATTTTATCTAAAAACTTATTTATTTTTTTAAAAAAATTCATGAATTCATAAAAATTGATAAAATTTAAATAGTATTTGATAAAATTTATACATAAAAGTTTATAAACTTTAAAAATTCAATAAAAATATAATAAAATACATCATAATTTTATAATCTTTATTTACAATGAAAATTTATAATACATTTTTAACAATATAAAATGGAAGTTAGATTTCATTGGATGAATTTTAGTAATTTAATTTTTATCATTTTTATACACTCATAGATTTATAAAATTTTGATCAATATTGTCAAATTCATTTTTCTAGTTTATATGATTAGTGAATCTTGAAATTTAAAATAATATTTTAAGTGGTTTAATGAATTTTATTTCTATTTTTTATAAATCCAAAATAATAAATACAAAATTTTAACAAATATTATGTAAATTTTATAATTTTTATGAATTTATGAACTTTTTTGAAAGGAAAATAAGTTTTTGGACCAAATTAAATTATTTTTTTTGACAATTAATAAATTTTTAGACTAAAATGCATTTTTTAAAAAATTTGATCCCCACATTGATGGAGTGAAAAGATGTAAGAAGAAGTAGTTAATTTTAATGAATGTCAAGGGAGAAACTATTGACTTTCAAAAAATCATGGATGAAATAGTTATTTTTGATAAAATCCAAATATGTAATAGTAATTGACTGTTTTATCTTTGTTACTAGTGATAAGTTACTATTTTCTTTATTTCTTAGTTTTCTTTTGTTTTTTAAATAATTTGAATGTTTTCATCAACTTATATATTGTATTTTTCTTTTTATTATAAGAGTTTTATCTCTTCTCCTCTTTTAGAGTTTTTATTATCTTTTTATGAGAGCTCTTTTTTATTGAGGGATTTAAGTGTGAAATTAATCCTATATCAAACTTGTAATCAAGCATTAGTTATTGTTATGCTATAACACGATATTATGGATCTCAACTATTAAAAAAGATACTGATAGTACATTGAAAGTATTGTATGACGATAATGAAATCATGTGTGTGGAGCTGAGATTATTTCTCCTTATTAGTATACATAATAAATATTCTATTGATATATTAGATCATAAATTTGTTTTATTTTATACATGTCGGATTATGAATGAAACAATTTGAAGTTCTTTATAAAACAGACTTCTCAAATTTCGCTCAATTAAAATTTTGGATTAGGGTTTATTTGTACTGTTTTCTTAGTTTAAGAATTTATTTGTACATAAGTCAAATTTAGGGGATTAATTAAGATTTTTTAAAAAAATATAAGGGCTAATATGTACTTTTCTTTTCCTAAAAAATTGATCTGAATGTATGTATGGAAAATATAAAAAACGCATAGACTTAAAAAGAGATACAGCGACAAAGAAAGAGCGAAGGAAAAAGAGAGAAGAAAATGGGGTGGATCGGAGAAACTGTGGATTCTATCAAATCAATTCAGATCCGCCAACTCCTTACCCAGGCCGTTAGTCTTGGTTAGTTCTTTATATTCATATGCGCTTTT
>CANYLF012906605.1:0-14356 GCA_948193215.1 Bocquillonia castaneifolia
TATCAGATTCAGATCGGATTCGGATTTAGTTCTTTGGATATCCGCCATCCGAATCCGGTTCTATTATTCAAATAATGATATAGGATATCTGATATCCGTATCCGATTAAACTATAAAATTTTATTTTATAGTTATAAATGATATTATTTTAATTTTATTTATAATTATACTATTTTTAGTGTTATTAATGTTGATTAATAGATAAAATTATTAATTTTTATTATTTAAATAAAAATTAAAAAATATTCTTAAATAATAATAATTATTAACTGGATATTTGTTATGAATTCGGATATCCATGGATATTTTGTATCCGGATTTAGACGGATACGGATTTATATTAACCAGATTTTAAATGGATCCGGATAATCAAATAACTAAACGAATAAGGATTCGTATAGAGCTTATTGGGCGGGTACTCTATCCGTTGCCATCCCTAGTTTGGAAGGGATTGGTAGGCGCTTAGCTCAATCAGGTCTTGTTATTTTGTTGTTCTATCTACATTTATTCAAGTCCGATGCATATGCCTATTTATTCGTGTTCATATCCACTCGTATGTTTGAGATTATTCGAGTTCGAGTTGGACATTTTCGAGTTTACTTCTAGTTTTAATAAGAAGTTAAATTTTAGACTCTGTTAAGTTTATACTAATACCATACCTAATAACAAAAGCTACAATAAAAATCTATTCAAATTAAGTGGATTTAGGTAGGTATCCAGCCTAATGATCGCAGATTTAAATGAAGACTTGAGCCATACTAACTCATATCATTCAAAATTAGCATCATTTTAGATAAGGGCATCCATTGATAAATTATTTTTTTTTATAAAAGTTATTATGACTAATTTATTTTTTTATATGACCATTAATATTAGATAATTTGAAAATAAAACATAATTTTCAATAATAATAAAGAGTAATACTTCCCTACACCTGGAGTATTGCACTCAATGGTTGGATGAGTGTAAAGTATTTTTTAGTTCTTTACACTTCGGAATTTGAAAACTACTGTCTATCCAACCATTGGATGTAATACACTTCAAGTAGGCAAGAAAAATTCAATAATAAATGTAAGACAATTGATGATAAAAGTGAAAAAAATTAATAATCAATTCATTAATTTTTTTTATATGACAATGATTAATAGATCAAATTGAGCTAACTCAGATGAGGATAACATGAGAAGATTGCACTGGATATTTTTGTCCCTACTAATAGTAGATGTGTGAGAGAGAGAAATTTACTAAAATATCCTAATTTGAGTTACCTCATTTGAGCTATCAAACATTTTCCTTTTTTTTTAAATATAAAGATAATTTAAAATAAGTTATGATGCGTGAAAACTCTCACCTATTGCCGTTTCCATGTTTCAAATACTGAAACTTTTAGAAACCGACACGAAAGATTTCGAGTCTGTTTCTAAAATTTTTAAAATATTTCGGGTCCGTTTCTATAATTTCTAAAAAGTGATTTTAAACCCATTTATTAATAGGAAACTCGTTTCCTCTGAGAAGACCTATTATTTTTTTATTAGTTTTATAGTATATTTGATTATTATATTCTATATATATTAGTTTTATGGCAAGTTTGATTATTTATTAGTTTAAATGCTATATGAACAATTTAAGATTCTATATATAAATTAATATTTGTTTAATATTTTAATTTGTAAGAAATTTGATGGAGAAATAGTAGTTTTATATAAAATTTCAATAAAATAGTATATTATTTTTTTTAGTAATATATAACTAAAATATATAAAATTACACATATATCTAAAATTTATAAAATTACCTCTATATTTTTAATATTTACATGTTTCCTGCATGTTTCGTATCTTATTTTTTTTTTAAATATCATTTTTCAGTGTTCATTTCGTGCTAATTTTTTTTGAAATAAAATGAGTTCTTCCATTAATAATAAACTAGTACAATCTGTAACGGACAAGTAAACTTGAATGTGTTCAAGAAATAATTATAGATTACAAGATATTGATTTTTATTCTAAAATTATTTGATCGTATTGATGGAACTATTATAAGCAACATCTTCATAACTGTGATTGAAACAACGATACGAAGCATAATCCACTCAGTGACTATATTAAGTCATAAATCGACATCATAGGACGAGTCTCTGAATGAGTCCGATCTTTAATTAAGTATTGTATTCAAACCCCTCTTCACTTTCATAATGCTTGACAAATAAACTTTAATATAGGGAGTTAGACGAACTTCAATTAAGGAAGGTAAAACAAAAAAATTCATAATATTTCATATAAAAACTTAAAAAAATATATAAATAAAAATAACTGATGTTTTATTCTTATCAAAAAAAGATAAAAAGAAAGAAAATCAAAGCCAACTACCATTAATAATATAGAAAGCAATTAATGACATCTAAAAGAAAACTAGAAGAATAAGGGGTTATTCTACCATAATCTATCCCATCTATAGTTAAAAATCATATCCGATCTATAGTTCAAAATCATATAAACCATCAGATTTAACTTTGAATCTTAACCATTTATTCTAAATCATTTTCACTTTTATTTTTATATAATCATTTTTTTGTGAGAGGCCTATAGATGGGCACTCCCATCGTAGCCTTAGAAAATAGCAACTAGAGTATTTTTGCCTATTAAAACACAATTAGATAAAGGTCTTTTCCGTACTACTTAGGAAATAAGAAATGTTGTCTCAAAAATGGTTAATTTGTAACAAAGGGAATATAATATAGTCATGCAGTATGTTGTTGGAATTTAAAATCTATTTTCAAAAAAAGAATTTAAAATCACTTTTAATATTATGTTTAGTATAAAAATAAAATGAAATGAAATCTACAATTGGAAGTTTGGAATAATTTTAGGAGTTTGATTGAAAAGTCAAAAAGAATGTTATACACGACTTCGATAAAATGAAACATCACATTCTATGTCAATTCGTTAGCTAAATAAGAAGTTATTTGTGAAGTATATAGTTTGTGCATTCCATATTTGTGTAACGATTAATCGTGCTTTATATGGTGACTAACTTTTGGTAATATGCCAAAATTCAAAATTTACGAGGAAGTGATGCTTTTATGGATGGGTCGAATCATGCTCTTAAAAAAGAGTTTTTTGTTAAGTACAAGCAAATTAATCTTAAGTTGAGATTCGAGTATGCAGGTATTTCCCATTCAAGAGGGTTTTCAAGCCCGGATACCTATTTAATTAATTATTTAAATTTTTTAAGCAAACATGTATGAAATTAATTTATGGAGTCTTGTTAGAATTAGATTAATTTCATAATTTGACTACAAGGACAAACTGTGGCCTAAAAAGGACTTGCCAGACTTAAGCCAATGAACTGATAAAGGTCTAGTAAGAATATATTAGTATATCTTTAACTTTTCAAGTATTAGAATTATATTTTATATACTATATAAAATTATATAATAAAATGTCTTGAACGTAAATGTTTTTCTAGAACATTTAATTGTTAATTAACTGTGAGTACCTGAAAATCTGACCATGGAGAATTTCTTTCACAAGTACCTGAAAATATTTCATTTCATAATTGTTGCACACTGAAATACTTCATCAAATTTATTTGATCGGTTTAAAACAACCATTATATATACATCTTCCAAAGCTGAAAAATTATAACTCTCGTATATAAAGTGAAATCCACATTGATAAGTAGTAATACAACGGACGCATGGAAAAATTTTCTCCTCAAAGCTCACCGCAAAAAAAAAAAGAAAAGGTTACTAAGTAACATCACTCACTCTATCTGGTTTGGAAGTTGAGTGATTTAATGGCGTAGGCGTAAACAAAAGCAAAGAAAACAGTGAAGCCAACCAAAACAACAGCAACAGGTCCCATGAAATCTGGATCATAACCATAATGCTCCATTATATACTCTCTAATTGTAGGATTATTAGCGACGCCTGGAACTTTAATTCTATTTTCATCATCATGGTACTGTGAAACAATCAGTCCGTACACTGTCCATGCTAATGGACAAACCCAATAGTACCACACCCACCATTTGGGAATTTTCTGAAATTTAAGAGAGAAAAATCTATATGTTAAAATGCGTATTCGTTTTTTACTGCTACTTTGTTTTAAAACCAAGTAATCGTACTTTTTTTCCGCTCGAATTGTATAAAGGGTAGTTAAAAAAAATGAGCTATGTACTTACCGGTCGAGGAATGAAAAATCCTGAGAAGAGAGCGAAAAGTCCGTAAAATGTTGCTGCCAATACGGCTGCTACTTGAAGGTCTGGAGTGACTGAAACTGTCATCATTCCGTAATATGTGAAGTAGAGGAAGGAGAAGAAGGAGATAAAGAAGAACCAGAAAAATTTGGCTGCTGTCCATTCAAAAGCCATCATGGCATACACTATAAGTGTATAATATACAGTCTGAAATAACACATAAGGCAATTCACAAACAACCTGCAGGGAAAATATAAATTCAGGACTTGTAAATTTT
Organism: Bocquillonia castaneifolia; assembly: GCA_948193215.1. Classification (NCBI taxonomy): domain Eukaryota; kingdom Viridiplantae; phylum Streptophyta; class Magnoliopsida; order Malpighiales; family Euphorbiaceae; genus Bocquillonia; species Bocquillonia castaneifolia. Next base: position 4,477 of record CANYLF012906605.1, read on the forward strand.
AATTACTGCAAGCAGGGAATTATTGCTAAAATAGTTTATAATTAGCTTACTTGTGCAAGGGCATAAGGTAATGCAGAGTACATTCCAGCTGCTCTTTCTCTGTAAAACACAGCTCTTTCAACTCCTACTACTGGCTGTACAGTTGAGCAGTTGTTGATACCGATAAATATGATTGCTGAATACATGGCTCCAATGACTGTGTTTAGCGTGTTTGCGCTATCCCTGAATTGTTGAATTGTTTTAGAATTTATTTATACTGTGAAGAGTTAGTGATTTGATTTTCATTCTACTTACTTTTTAGTTCCAATTTTCCAAAATACAGTGCCAACCATCAGTGCAGCTATCAATGTGAAGAAATTCCTGACAAGATTATAATCTGGACTTCTCCAATAACTCCACCATTGTTTCCAGAGGCAATTCTTGAACTGTCCCCATGAAGATTGTGAATACTGTGTGGCAAAATAGAGATCTGTTGCTCCTGGCGGCGGCACGGCTAGCTCCTCAACTAATGCCTTGTTTCTCCTGCTCATTAGAAAGTGTCATTTACTCAGGTTAAAATTTGAATAGTTTTGCATTGCATAAGGAAAATGACTTAATGTTTCTTGACTTACTGAGATAAGGATGAGGACTTGTAGTATTCTGCAAAGTCCATTCCAAGCCGAACTTCTGCTGCTACTGAGCTTACTTCTAACATCCATGTTGATGGGTTTTCCTTTTCTGTGATTTTGGGAACTCCAGGAATTGACTGCATTGTATTTTGAGCATATAATTAGATTAAAAAATAAAATAAAATGTTTCATCTCTATTCTTCAAGTATTCATGAAAATTTTAAGACAGATTAATACCTCGAAGTATTGAACCATCTTATGTGAATTTCTGCCTAATGGTCCTAAATATATTATTTGTCCTCCTCTCTTCATTAGTAGCAACTCATCGAAGGCTTCAAAGATGTCGATGCTGGGTTGATGGATTGTGCACACAACTGTTCTTCCAGTGTCCACTGTGTTTCTCACTGCCCTCATAACAATGGCTGCTGCTCTTGCATCAAGACCAGAAGTTGGCTCATCCATGAAAATAATTGAGGGATTAGCAACAAGCTCCACTGCAATTGTCAACCTTTTTCTTTGTTCTGTTGACAATCCTGTAACTCCTGGAAGCCCAACTATAGCATCTTTCAGATTTTCAAGCTCTACCAAGTCGAGTACTTGATCGACAAAAGTCTGGTAAGATTGAGCAAAAAAAAAAAAAAATCTTTAAGGACTAATTCATTTTTTAATCATATATTATGCTTCTAAAAGTTGACAAAATGTGGTGAATTTTACCATCTTTTCCTCTTTGCTAATTTCTGCAGGAAGGCGAAGGAATGCGGAGTAGATCAGGGATTCTCTGACTGTAACCTGAGGTGAGTGGATATCACCTTGTTCACAATACCCAGAAATTCTGGCAAATGTGTCCTGATTCTTGGGGTACCCTGAAATTCTGATATCACCTTCAATGTATCCACCTGTTTTTCTTCCTGCCAAAACATCCATCAATGTTGTCTTTCCTGCTCCACTTACTCCCATTAGTGCTGTCAGGACTCCAGGCCTAAATGAACCTGTTACATCCCTAAGCAGTTGAAGCCTGTTGTCTCCGACTCCTTGCTGTCTCATTTCCTGTAAAATTAGTGAAACCAGCATTGTTAAATAAAAAGGTGAAACCAACCAAGACAGGGCTGCTTTCAATGTAATTGTGGGCAGTAGGGATTGAATCTTACATCTGGCATGTCGACGAAATAACAGACATTTTCGAAGGACATTGCTAAAGGAGTGAAAGGAAGAGCTAGTCCTTTCATGGGTGGAGCACCAGTAGCTGACTCAATTGATGAATCAACATTTATGGTTAGACCACTAAGATTTGGAGGGCTGCTTATTCTTTGAATTTCCAATTCTCCTGAGACATTTGAAGTTTCGTTTTCTTTTTAACAAATCCAATTCATTGAAAGAGGCTATATATGTACTTAAAACTGATTTTTTTTAAAAAAAATTTATTACTTGTATTGTTTCCATCAGCAGAAGTTAAGGACTGAGGTAATGATTCTTTCTGTGATTTGCTTACTCTTAGTCTTGGTTCACCTTTTGAGTCTTCCTCACCCTCCATTTCTGTTGCTGCTTCCTCAGATATGATTGCTTGCTTCTTTTCAGGAGCTATATATATTACATGAAGAGACAACAAATTAACAAAAGATTCATTAAATTACTACCTTAACGCACAGGACTAATCTGAAAACTAGGAAAATGAAATCAATGACAGAACTTACGACTCAAGTAGGTGAGAGCAAAGGTGAAAAGGACATTGAAAAGAATTGTAAATCCTACAAGAGCACCAACACCAATCCAGTACCAATTCTCATTCCTGAAAATATCCATGTCTGAAAGCACTGCCATGCCTAGTTTTGTACTGTTGTCGATTGCCTGTAATGCAATTAAAATGTCATGTTTCATTTCATCTATGAAACACAAATATGAATTAATGTTTTTTTTTTGTATTTGATTAATAATGTGAAACATACCAGTTTGTTAATCCACCTTGGAGCATACATTTCATTAACAGTTAAGGCATTATAACCATAAGTCATTGGTGAAATCCAATAAGCCCACTCCCATCCATTTGGAATTTGATCTGCCAACAATGAATTAACAATTTGTAGTTAAGTAGATAAACAGGATTTAAAGACAGGGCTCATTGCAACTTGTCAGGATACAAGAGTTTTTCAGGTTTTTTTTTTTTAATTTTTTTTTAACGCTAACCTTTAGGTAGAATAAAGCCTCCGAGCAAGAAAATGAGGAGGAGGATAAGTGCACCGCCAGTGTTGGCGATGATCATAGTCCTGCAGACTCCGGCAATGAATCTGAAAAGCCCTGAAGCCATTTGTTGTATCAGAAGCACCACCAACATATGCTTGAAAAACCTGTAGAGAACAATAAAACTTTCTTTGGTGCTACATTTTGTCAATTACAAGAGTTTAAGGAAAAAAGGGTATCTGATCATTTTTACCTGCTAGCTTCTGGTGCCATTCCAATGGAATAATAAGTTACAGACACCCAAAGAATAGAATCTACAATGGACATTGGCAGTGATAACAGGAAAGTTGGAAGGGTGAAAGTCCAAGGTGGGTGAAATAGAAGATCTCTCTGCTTGTAAAACACTGGAAGTCTTGTAACCATTAAAGCAAGCTCTGGATAACTATTATACATGTTAATCACCATTGTATATATAAGTGCACCAACAAAAACTGCTGCATCTTCTTCATTCCTTGTATGCATTCTTGGCTTGATATAAACTGTGGAGGTTATTGCTCCAAGTATAATAATTTTAATTGTCTTTGAGAAAAAAACCACCGAATTTCTCTTAATCAATAGCCATTCTTTGTTCCAACAAGCCTTGAGTAAATCCATTGTTGGTACTGAAAATTTTGAGAATGCTAAAGCTGCTGGGTGGCCTCGAGACTTGTCATATGGGATCGATATTTCATTATGCAACTGCACTCCAACATGGAAGGTCTTAAACTTTTCTGCAAATTCAGAGGCTGTTATGTATCTGTATGGTTTATTTCTGTCTGTCCAGTATTGCTCTTGGTCTTTACGTGAAGTAACCTGTCAGAATTACACAAAATTTAATTGTCAACATTGCTCCAATTTGTTCTGTCAAACCTTAAGGTATCATACTAATACATCTGAAAGTCTCAGGTTCAAATATTACTCCCCCATTTCGAAAGGAAAAAAAAGGGTCCATTGTTATGTTTTACTACCTCTTGTAAGAAATCTGCAATTCCTTTTCTTTCAGGGCAAACAAAGCCACAGCTATCAAAAAATTCAAGAATGTGCTCTCTTGGGCCCTGATAGACAATCCGACCTTCTGATACGAGAATAACATCGTCAAAAATTTCGAATGTCTCAGGAGGGGGTTGAAGTAATGACATCAACACTGTGGCCTTAGTTAGGTGCACAATCTGCTGCAAGCACTTCACTATTTGATATGTTGTGGAGCTATCTAGACCCGTTGATATCTCGTCCATGAATAGTGCTTTTGTAGGTCCAACAATCATTTCTCCTGTATTAATTAAAAACAAATTAATTATCTTAAATTGTAACTAAAAATATATAATATATTAAGTTCAAATGTTTATCTTATAAAGAAAAGTTCAAATGTTTATAAACATTATTTTATAACAGTACAAAATGTACTCTAGCTGTTGTAGTACATGCTAGTGAATAAAAGTTTATTATAATCGATGCCTTGAATTAAGAAAAAGTTTTTCTTTCAAAAAAATAAAATCTTTTTTTTGGTGAATAAAATAAAATCTTTTTTTGTGCAAAGTATATATGAATAATAAGTTTAGCTTGAAACTAGCTAAATAAATGCTACATATATTTTGACTACTGATTAATAACTATTCAGTGTAATCATCCTCTAAAAAAATATTAGAACCTGAAACTTTATTACATATATATCAACCATTAAATTATACTTTTGAAAAGCTAATGTTTATTAGTTGTTACTACTATAAGTTGCACTTATAACTAGAATTTTTTTTTAATCACTATATAGTTGGTTTTTTAATAGGCAAGGAATTAACAGGAATGCATTTAGAGTCCGATTAAAATTCCTTATTATATATATTGCATCCACATTTTTCGTATTTCTAATTTAGGCCTTTGTTCTGTTAAAATATAAAATATTTAGGTCCTTGTATTTTCTAACCTAGCCCCAATGTTAAAAAAAAAAAAACATATCTTATATATTCACCCTGGCCGGGCCCCTCATGAAATGAATCCTAGATTCGTCCCTAAAAGAAGTAAGATTCTGAAATGCTCATATATGTTCACGAAATATTATTATTTTGTTAGAAAAACATGCTGTGTTTGTTTCTAAATTCTAATACATAAGTAAACAATTTGACCATATATATTATAGTGAAAAAATCTAACTGTGAAGATCAAATTCCTGTGTCATTTTTTATTTATTTATTCTTAGAGGTAACTTGGGATTCTTATCATCTCAATCATCCCACGTGAACATGTATATATAGAGAAATGCAAAGCAGTTTTGTCTTGTTAAAATAAAAGAATTATAATTATGTGTCATTTTGATTATCGAAGGGTTTAGACCCTTCGGTCCATGTGCATCGATTATGCATGTTACAAATTCAAGATGTGGTCAAAATTTACATTTAGCAGTTTGTACTGTCAAATAATGGAGTTTGTTGTCTTTTTATTTAATTTATTAATCATTATTTTATGAAACTAGACTATATAAAATCCTTGAATATATTGAATTAGTATATTAATTAAACTATTATTGGTCAGTAAAATTATAAATAAATCAACAGATATATATATATATATATATATTAACAACCTGTTGTTACTCTCTTCTTCTGACCACCAGATACCCCTCGAATCATTTCATCTCCAACAATTGTATCCTTGCATATATCCAGCCCTAATATCTGTTCCATTCAACATTAATTATCAAAATCAGTTCCCTTGTTTAATTAATATTCCAATGGTTTAATTGCTTATTCAATTAATTAAAAGAAAAAAATTAATATGAACACATTTGCAAGTTCTTATCAATTAAATTATTTTATTATTTCAATAATAGAGTCAGGTGCCATGCCTGTCAGATGCATTGTCATTATCTTAGACATATGATCTATCACATGTATAAATAAATTAAGAATGATATATTATTTTATTTCAGATGTTCAAAAAAAAAATATTTCATTTCAGGACTTACTTTGAGAGTATAGTCTGTAAAGAGATTGCTTTCTGCTCCTTCCATTGCAGTTGCCTAAAAATTCACATATAATATTAAAAAAATTTAACTTAAAGTTAAATAAATAAATTATATGCATAGTTAATTGAGCTTTTTTGTGTCGCATTTTGTGCACTTAGCTTCAGGCCATAATAATAATGTTATATTAATTTATATAGCACTTACCTTCATGAAAAGATCTACATCTTTCTCAGGATATATTCCTGCATCCTTTTCTCTTCTAGCAAGCTCACTTAAAAGATCTGTGCACATGCAACATATATATTTATCTTAATTAATTTATATAATTAATAAGATTAATTAAAATTGCTCTGATCTTAATTTATAAAATATAATTAATTTAATGAGTACCGTATCGATAACCAATCCCTTGACATCTGGCTGAGAAATCCAGGGTTTCTTTCACTGTCATTACTCCCACATGAACATCATTTTGGCTAATATATGCTGATGTTTTCCGAGGTACAAATTCATTTAGCTTATACCCATTATATGTTATATTTCCACTGACCTGTAAAACGAAAATAAATTTATTTTTTTAAAAAAGGGAAAAACTATTTAGATTTATTATATAAAATTATATTTTAATTTGCATGCCAAATAAATTATATCTCACGTTTTTAACTAACCTTTAGGCTTGGATCCAGCTTTCCTGCTAATGCTAACAAAAGGGTTGTTTTCCCGGAGGATGGAGGGCCCAATAATAAAGTCATCCTATAAATAGAAAAAACAAGAGAATATTTATATATGTCACCTCTGATTGATATTGTTAAACAAGGACAAGAATTATGAAAAAAATAATTATTCACGCAATAATTTGTATATTATTCCTTATTGTAAAATCTATTTTCTCATATATTTAAATTTTAATTAATTATTTCCCTCAAAAAAAGTTTAATTAATTATTCATTTAGAAATCAATACCATAAAAATGTATTGGTTAGGAATCTTAATTAATTTTATTATTAAATAAGGTCAACCAATCAATTAATGTGTGATTACCTTGATGGTTTTAAAGTTCCAGAGGCATCTTTAAGGATGGTAAGCTTTGTTCTCTTAGCCAAATTGATTCCAAGCAAACCAATGGCAGACTCTGCAATGTTTCTGGCAGCATTTGAAAGTGTAGGAAGAGCTCTGCTGCCTATTTGGCAATCTGCTTCAATTGTTAAATGCTCATATCTAACTTCAACAATAGGTAACTGGATTCCAACCCTGCATTATTATTATTTCCAAAATATCGATTAATTAGTTGCCAATTAATTGAAAATTGGTGATAATTATATTACAAAACATAGTTCATTTTTCGCCTAAGCTCAGATTTTACATGGCTAATCCTTTTTAATTTTGCTAAAAATATATATTTTTTAAGGTGAATAATTCACATGTGATCAACTGCTACTTATTTAATTGAAAATTTGATTAGTTAATCTGACGAATATTATTATAGTAGAATATATATTGGACAAACAATGTTTAAATGCTTAATATTGAAAAATCTTATATTTATATTGTAAATAATTAATATTGGCAAAAACTTGTTATAACAACCAAATGAAACTAGGGTTTCGTTCAAAAGTGATTAACCTTGATATCAAATTTTAATTAAAAAATGACGGTCCAATTCAAGTTATTTTTGACTAACGAAAATTTTATAGTCTTGGTTTAGTGGTAAAGTCACATGTCAAGAAAAGCCCCAATTAAGGAAGGTCTCGAGTTCGAGTCTCGCTCCCGTTGGGAGAGAGTTAGAACTTCTCTCTGCTGGAAATTAGTCTGGACAACTTGTAAAACGGGTCCAAAATACTCCGATGTTACATGTATCAAAAAAAAAAATTACGATAGAGAAAAATTTACTATTCCTTTGATCTGATCAACTCTAGATATCGGATGGTCTTAATAAAGATTTGTAAAGGTAGAAATTGATTGACATTTGTTCAAATTACTTTCACCAAAACTAATTAGTGTTTTTTACTGGACTCTTTACTACTATAAACTGTGACGGAGAGAAGGAGCAAATTTCTAATTCACCTGATGACTATAAACATTAGTAAAATTAATTAGGCTGTAAAGTTATCTTCATAAACAATATTATAGTCAAATTAAGAAAAAGAAAAGAATAATAATAAAAAAAAGAAGACTTACTTATCAATTCTCTTTCTAAATTTTTTCAAGAACTTCTCATTATCTTCTTCAGCAACCTTAAACATCTTATTAATAAACATCTGTCTCTCATTAATGTCAAGCTTACGAACATCAACTTCTTTGTGAGGAGCTTCATCATTGGCCTCCATGAGAGTAGTTCTCAACCTAGCATAAGTTGGCAATCTTTCAATGGCAGCCCATCTAAGAGCTTCTTCATCTTCTTGAGCTCTTGAACTGCTCCTCGAGAATCTGTGATGACCTTCTGTGAATATATCTTCCACTAGGCTCAAGCTCTTGCTTATGCTTCTGCTCATTGTTCTGCTTATTTTCCCACTCGAATGTCTACTCGGAGGTTTTTTCTCGAAACTATTCGTCTTCTCCATTGTCAACCTGTACTTAATTGATAATTTTTGAACCAAAAATGGAACAATCACGGTTAGTTATATACATAAGAAGAACACATAAATATTATAAAGCTAATGAGACTCACTCACTTGCTCTGTCTGGTTTATTGAACGTTAACAGAATGGAAAATGAGAGGGTTGATTAGTGTTATTTTTTGCTAATTTTTTTAATGCACTTTTTTACTCAAAAGTAAATTTTTTTTCTCTAAAACACAAACCCTTTTGGCTTGGGGCTTGATAGAGTGAGTAGGGGAAGTGATGATATTGGTTTTTATAGTATATTTGAAGGAGTGAGACTGGAGAGGAGATGGGCTTAATAGCCACGTGAAAATTGCATGAATTAATAATGCAATAATAAAATATTATTGATTGAATTCATATATGTTGAGCTTTGGTTGGTTGGTCAAACATGGGAAGCGCGGGTATTGGCCCAGTTTTAAGTTTGTTTTTCGTCATCTTTTATTAATTACAAACTTTTCTAATTTCATTGATTTTTTTTAATTTAGATAATATGTGCAATTAAACTCTTGGAAAGATTTTATGGTACAATCCTGTTTCTGATTCTGAACGCACTAACAATTTTAGCTAATGTAAACTTTTATTTTGGTGGTAATGATTTTCTTTCATAGTTGTTTTATGTCGGAAAATCATACATAGTAAGGGGTGAAAATTAACTGCCCAAAGCTAATTATAAGCGTGCATAAAAAATGCAAGAGAAAATTTCTAAACATTTTTTATGGCTAAGACTTGGGTACTCTATTCGGTGAATTCTAGAAAATCAAATTTTATTGAATGTTTTGTTGAGAAAATCGGACCAGATAGAGTAAGACCACAACTAATAATTTGAGAAAAATAAAAATGAAGAATAATAGAAAATTAGAACACATAGATTTTTACGTGAAAAACCTCTAAACAAATTAGGGTAAAAACCACGGGTAAGGATAGAAGAATTTCACTATGAGAAAATAATAGGAGTTACAACCTCTCTATTTATAAAGGAGAAAACACTGAAAAATCTCTCTTTATAATAGGAGAAAATAATCACTCAACTCTCTAATATTTTTCTTTACCTCTCTCTCTATATATATTTTTCTTTCAGAATGAGATGCTTTCCTTCTTCAATCCTCTGCCTATTTATAGACAGAGGAATACGCGTAATACAGCTGTCACCATAAATCACCGAAATGCATCGAAATAAAATTTGTTTCTTTTCTTTTCTTTTTCAAAACGGCGCGCGATGCCTAACAATATCCCACTTGAAGATTTGATTGAGGTTCAATCAGATCTTCACACCATTCTTTCTTCCTTGCATTTGCTCATGTTTCTGTCAGGCCACCAGAGGAACGACACTAAATAAACTTGTCAGTGTTGACTGTCTTTGTCATAAAGTCTGCTAGGTTGTCTTTAGTATGAATTTTCTGCATATCCACAGTGCCCTCTTCCACTTTCTCACGAATAAAGTGATACTGGACTCGTATGTGCTTTAACTTGGAATGAAAAGCTGGATTCCTTGCAAG
>CANYLF012907215.1:0-19139 GCA_948193215.1 Bocquillonia castaneifolia
AAGAGTATAATTGAAATCTTAAATTTAGTTACTAAATCAAAACACTTATACTTGCTGTTTCAGCCCCCTGCCTTTCCTAGGGAGACTCATCAATCAATTAAGGAACATATAGAAGAGGAATTTCTATCCCCAAGATTAGACTCTGATCAATTTTTACCTCAAAATGCTGGAAGGCAGTGGGATTTTGATTGGTTTCAAAAGGCTAATGCACTCCTCGACCCCACTTTGCCACGTTCTGTCGTTGTTCCTACATGGGAGTTGCCTTTCAGGCGACAAAATTCTGCGTCTGATAAAGGAATTTGGGAACCTAAATCTGTAGAGGTATGAGGTTTTCACAAAAACTATTGTATCTGGAATTTTTTTGTAGTTATTATTCTGTAAGAATTGAATTCTGTTACAATGCTCTTGCCAAGTGAGATTTTAACTTGCTCGTTATATTGTTTTAGGTTGATGTGTCTGAATTGAGTGTTGGACAACAAGATTCTACTCCTTTACCCCGGATATCTGGACCTGCTAAAGATTTTGTGAGAGGAAGCATCAATAATAGACCTTTTCGTCCAGGAGGTCTGGATGACTCCCAATCAATCGACAGAATTCTTCCTGTTGGTGCCACAAATGGTGAATGGGTACGGGAATTGCTCAATGGTGGTCCAGCTCAGTCTGTCTCTCCAAGTCTTAAGCAAGGATTAGACCTTGGTGATCTTAAGGTGACCAGCTTGATGGGTATATGAATTGCAATCTGATAACAATATAATGTCTTAAATTCATAAGCTTTGCAGTTGATTTGTTGCCAATTCTTTTACACTACTTGTTTCTTTTGAAGGCATATCCATCCTTCTGGAACGTTTACGAGGACCAAAGTCTATCCAATACCACATCAAAGGGAAACTTGGTCTGTTAAGCATGGTTTTACCAACTTAACTTCTTTGATTATATAAATTCCTACAGTTTGTGATTGAATATCTTTTACCGAGGATATATGAAGTCTGAATGGTGTGTTTTGCAGAAGGAGTTGTCCCTACAGTTTGATGACTTGTTCAAGAAGGCTTGGGAGGAGGAGATTGTTGCAGAATATGAGGGAGATGGTATGTGTTATTTTCATGTTTACTTACTTTACGAGGGGAAGTTCTAAAAGTTATAATCTTACAAACAGAGAACTATGAAGGAGCTTAAAATAGTTTCTTCCTTGTCGATTTGGCTATGAAACTAACTATGCATTACAATGAGATGTTCATGTGCTGAACATCGCTATGATGGATCAAGTACTCTCTAGACTGCTTTGGACTTGTTGTACTAGGAAGTTGATTTTTTAAACTGGGAATACCCAGATGGATGGACTGGGGTTCTGCATGGATGTAAGACATTTTGAGATCTGTGATTTCCACCAGGTTCTAGCTTCCATGGTTGAAAAAAAAAAAGATTCTATAGTAGGCCTTGCAGTACAAGTTTGAGCTCTATGAAGTATGAGTTTTGCATCGGAAATATTGAAAACAAACTGTAGTTTTATGGCACTGAACAAGCAGAAAAAGAAAGAAAATGCCTTGTCCACCCCAAGAGGCATTATATTAAATGCACTATATTTACGCCAGCATGTGATGTAATTTGGATGCTGCTCATATAATTACAAAATAAGTGCACATTTTGATGCCTTACACTCTGCCTAGTCAAATGCAGCAGTATAGGGTCATATATAATAGTAAAAGGATATGCAAATAATTACTAAGTAGTTTTTTTTCTCCCTTTCCTCATCAGGTTAGTAAAACACATTTGAAAATGAGCTGATGAAAGCTAGTATTTCAGATCAAAGCAAGAATATTACTTAAACACCTTTTCATTTTTTAGTTTGTGAAATTTATATCTGTACTATCTTTTGTTAGACTTGCAGTTAAGTTTGTTATTAGAAAAGAATTTTTTACATGTATTTTTTTTTTTGATGATAGAATTTTGTACATATTTGTTACTTGTGGTTGAGCTCATAATTATGGAAAAGCAAAGTTTATGCTTTTTTTTTTTTTATTTATAAATATAGAACCTTTTTTTGGGTTCCTCTTGTACCAGCCTGAGCCTTTTGTTTGAGCAGTTCTTTGATGTGGTATAAGAGCCTCTTTGACCAAGTGCTGTAGAGTTTAAATTATGAAAGACCTTATTCATTAATTAAATTTTAGCAAAAGGTAGACTATTGATCTGTGCTTGTCCAGATATCAAGCCCGGACCTTTTCATGAGGGGGCATGTTAGAAATATAGCCATTCTTAGAACATCAGCTTTAAACAACAATGCCCCAAATATTTTACTGTGCTGTCTCAATTTTCATGCCCTTCTACTTTTATTTCCCTACAATATTTTAATGTTGATGTTATTTCTAAAGGTGATTTGTCCAAGAATGAGTCTCCGGAGCTGGGTGATGATGCTGCATCCCAAGTTCATCTGTCAAAAGACGAGACTTCACAATCTGATTCTGAAGAGAGCAAGATTGATGTGCAAAAAAGTGTGTCTGAGACTGAATTGTCTGCGTTGGATGTGATTTTGTCTCTGGAATCAGGTGGATTGACATCAAGATCTGACAGAACTGGTGATGGTGGTGGCCATGAGCAGAAAAAGGTTCCAAGTCTATCACATTTTGAACAAGACCATTTCTTTGGTTTAGATTTTTTCATTCTAATGATTGGTTTAAAAACTCCATTTACTTACAGGCCTGGGCTCTCAGAGGCGATAGTGAACATATTGCAAAAGACTTCTATCAACTAGTTCCTGACATGGCACTTACCTTTTCTTTTGAGTTAGATACTTTCCAAAAGGAGGTACTAATTGATACAAATCCTATTTACTTGAAAAGTAGAATGCTCTGTAAGGCTGTTTGCAATTGTTCCTATAAGAAAGGTTATGTGCAAATTTCAACCAGTAGGTGTACCATGTGTGGTCATTGATTCTCAGTTAAGGTGTTTTGGGAACTGTTTTCAATTTTCATTCCATCTTTCTGTAACTTTTAATTTACTAGTCTCTGAGGGCAACATATGTTTTCAGATTTGTGCTTTACTGTAACTTTTATCCTTAGTGCCTGCTTATAGCTTAGTCAGTGCTAAATATATCTATGCTCATTGACAAGCTTGCTTAGAATTCAAATTAAAAGATATGATGGCTTCTTAAGGTATTAAAATGCCAAAATGAAAGAATATATATCAGAAGTGAATGTTTTATAGGGGTGAGCATTCGGTTTGGACCGAATCGAACTGAAATTTTGCTCACCTTTAAAACCAAACCGAATTTTTGATGGATTTTAAAAATTCAAATCGAATTGAACTAAATTGGTTAGTTTGGTTTGGTTTTTCAAGCAAAATATTGGTTTGGATCAGTTTTTTGACTGATTTTTTTCAAATTTAAAATCAAACCGGATCGAAATTTACTGACCTTTAAAATCCCGAACTGAACCCAATTTGTCGTTCCAGTTCGGTTTTTTGATTCAATTCGGTTTCTGCTTAATCTAATGTTTTACAAAGGGAAAAAGTATTTCTTTCTATTGCACTTTCATTTTGTTACAATGTGGCCTCTTTTCTTAGAACTTCCATCAGAACTTTTTTCCTTAATTAGCATGTGCATGTTGTATGATGGTAGGATTTATTAATTAGCCAAATTTTCTCACTGAGTGCAAAATGTTGTCTTTCAAAACTTTTTATTGCTAAATGACAGCCTTCATTCTGACTAGAAGAGTAAAATTATAGTTCTTATATTTGCTTCTTGTGTAAGCAGCATACTTATTTTTCCTTCCACTGTTTTTTTTTAAAAATTTCATGACTATTGCAGGCTATATATCATTTGGAAAAAGGACGCTCTGTTTTTGTGGCAGCTCATACCTCAGCTGGGAAGACAGTCGTGGCAGAATATGCTTTTGCTTTGGCGTCGAAAGTATGATGTTTGAAACATCAGATCTGTTGCAACATTTTTGATGTATTTCTGTACAAAAGTAATGAATTTTGCATGCCGATACTTGAATTGAATTGTTCATGCCATGCAGCACTGCACCAGGGCTGTCTATACTGCTCCAATCAAAACCATTAGCAATCAAAAATATCGGGATTTATGTGGGAAATTCGATGTTGGCCTTCTGACAGGTGATGTGAGCTTGAGGCCAGAGGCTTCTTGTCTTATCATGACCACTGAAATATTGAGGTCAATGCTTTACCGAGGTGCTGATATTATAAGAGACATTGAATGGGTAAAGTTCATTTCTGTGCTTTATTTCCTCAATAGCAACACTGTTCTTTCAATGTAACAAAATTTCTCGTTATGTTACCTTTTCATTTTCAGCTTCAATTCAAGCTTACTGAAGTTATATTTTATTCTGTGTCAATGAGATAGGTTATATTTGATGAAATTCATTATGTCAATGATGCTGAAAGAGGAGTTGTCTGGGAAGAGGTTATCATCATGCTTCCAAGGCATGTAAATATTGTCCTTCTCTCAGCCACGGTAGATGCATCTTCCCTATTTATATATTCTGCCCATTGCAACTTTATTTTGCACGGTATATAATACATAACAGTGATGCTGACTTTCATGGCAATTGAATTTGTTAGACATTCCTTTTCATCTTTATGTGTCGCTTCTTCTTTGGCACCAGAATATTTAGTAAGCTTACACTTGGATGACAATATTTTATTATTGCATTCCTTTTTTTTTTGTGCTATGGTATTGTTTGAGCTTGAAGTTGAAGGAATAATAGTGAGATGTTCCAAATGTATGAAGTTGCTTTTAGTTCTTCAGTTTCACTTACGTTTCAGTATCTGTTTTTTGAACTCATATAGTGATATATAATCAACCAATTACTGGGTAGAAAATTTTGAACTGTTTATTTGGATCACAAGAACCTCCATTAAAATGCTTGCAAATCAGAATCACCAAGAAATGATGTCCATTAAAAAAGTTCATTTTCTTTTTGACTTTATGAATCTGTTTTCTTTTCCTTGTATATCTTTCCTAATCCTAAAGAAGGGGAAATTACGAAACAAGGGGAGTTGAAATTTTTATTTCTCAAATTACATGAAAGTTAAAATAATTCTTAAAGAGGGGTTGAATACAAAAAAATTCCCAAATAGGGTGACTTTTTACTGAGGTGGACATTTTCACTATATTGAATGACAAAAAGTTATCTCCGCCATTCAAAGCAGCGGATTAATTAAATTAAAAAAAAAATACTTGATAAGTCTGCTTAAAAGAGTAGCAGAGATATTAACACAACATTATCTCAAATATTCTGCCATTATAAGTGGCGGACTAGGTGAAATTGTCCTTCTATTAATTGCTTGTTGTGCCTATGTACATTCTTCATTGTTGTGTCCATTTGTGTGGGTAAATAAGAATTGAGTCAATAAGACTTGAGATGACAAATGAGAAACTAAGGGATAGAGTTATGTACATTCTTCATTGTTGTGTCCATTTGTGTGGGATAGCTTTGTCACATCTAATATTTTTCATAGTAAATTCTACAACACTCTAATAATAGATGCTCCTATTTTTTATTTTCTATAGTAATCTTCTAAAAAAGTTATTATAAGAAATGTTCAATGATTATTGCATCAGACACTGTTTTTTTTTCAACATAGATCCTTAAGCTATTTTTATTTTTTTTACCAATAGTGTGGTGTATTAATAAATAACATTGAATTTTTAAAAATAATCAAAATTTCCTGTAAAAAAAAATCAAGTACAAATAAATATGAATTTCAACGTGAATAGGGTAGTATAAATTACTTAAAAATTTTGACGTTTGAAAATAATATACCAAGAGATAACATAAAAAAATACTTAAAAATTTCTACTGTTAGGTATAATTTTTAATGTTATAATCAATAAAAACTAGTAATAATTATAAATTCTTGAAAAGTTAATATAAAAAATATAAAATTGGGATTACCCATACTCTTATAGCATTAGAAAAGCTCTCATATATAATTAAATTTGAAGACATTAATGTTTGGGAGAGTAGACTTTAATTTCATGATGCTCTATAATGTTGCCAAACAAAGCAATAAGACAAAAATACTACTCCTTTAAAGTATAAATCTCTCTTTGGCTCTTGATAACATTTCAAATATTTTTGGCTAATCTTTGGATGGCATATGTTATTGTCTGCATTTGCTTCTCATTTCCTCTCTTATCAATGTCAAAAAGCATAAAAATTATTATGAATTTTGTTTTTCGCTGATGATAACAGCGGAAAGGGAAGGAGTTCAGACAAATTTCATTCAACTTTGTTATCCACCGCTTATAATGGCAGAAATTAATTTGACCATCTGGATCCACCCATTCTTCACCCCTATTCGGGAAATTTTTGTATCCACACCTATTTTGGTAAATAAAAATTTGAGCTACCCCTATTTGGTAATTTGCCCCCTAAAGAAAGTAAAGCATATCATTCACTCATTCCAAGTTCTTACATATTAAGTGAGCTGTTTACAGTTTACTGTTTATATGACATATGCCTTCAAGAAGCTTGTAATTCTCATGGCATTGCCACTCAACATATTGGAAAAAAGCATATTTAGTACCCTATACTTTCATTGTCTTTGACATTAACCCCTTATGCTTTTATTTTTACACATTGAACATCTTCCAGGTACCAAACACAGTTGAATTTGCAGATTGGATTGGTCGGACAAAACAAAAGGAAATTCAAGTTACTGGGTTAGTTGCAAATCTCTTATCCTGATAAAAATGGTTTATTACATTGTTTTTTGGAGTTACTGAATTTCTTAAAATTATCAACTTCAATTCTACTTTCAAGTTTTTCAAGAATAAAAATACACCTGGAAAAAAAATACAGAACTTTCTTTTATCCTGTGCTGATGCCAGCTTCAATTTCACTGGAATGCAGAACTACAAAAAGACCAGTCCCATTGGAACATTGCCTTTTTTACGCTGGAGAACTTTATAAAATATGTGAGAATGAAACCTTTATGTCTCAAGGATGGAAAGCTGCTAAAGATGCACACAAGAGAAAGAATACAAATGCACTCAGTAGTGGGTCTTTAGCAATGCGAGGTGGGGCTCATGGTCAAAAACGTGATTATCTTACTAATAGTAACAAACAGAGTAAGCATTCTGGTTCACAAAATTCTGGGAGCTTCTATAGAACTAATAGTGCAACTCAAAGCAATGGAAGTGGCCAAAATAACTGGGGCCCAAGGAGGTCAGATGCAACCCTATGGTTGCAGCTTGTTAACAAGCTCTTGAAGAAATCTCTATTACCTGTATGTGAAATTACATAAATTTATCCATCTCTCGACTTAGAATTTTTATGGTCATGCATTAATTTGTTGCTCTGACTTTACAGCACATGTCATCTTTATTAAAAAGGGGAATAAACTGAATTTTTGGAGTTTTGAGGGGTTATTGGTAAACTATTTTGATGTCCAATTGTTTGAAGTTTCATTTTCTAGTAACGGTTACGGTTATGCTTCTTGCATCAAACTTGAGATCATTTTTTTTCTCTTTAATATGTGAGAGGCTGAGCATCTTATAAACTCCTTGGCAACTTTGTATTCTTCAAAGGAATGGTATAGCATATTGATTTTTCTTCATTGGCGAAAATAATGCAAATATATTTTGAGGTTTAGGATTCCCTTTTTATCCTCGCTTATAATCTTATTTTCAACATTTTGTCTTTAATGCTTGTACAGGGGACAATAAAAAGCCTTAAAATGAATGGCATGGTTTAGCTTTTTGGATGCTTTTTATAGCATCAAATGACTTGTTTTGTTCCCATAGCTACAAGAAAATTTTAAAACATTGCACGGTTGGTTTTTGCCTTTTTTCTATTCTAAACAGTCTTATCCATGTGTTCTCAGGTAGTTATATTTTGTTTCTCAAAAAACCGGTGTGATAAATCAGCTGATACTATGTCAGGGATTGACCTCACTAGCAATTCTGAGAAAAGTGAGATCCGTGTTTTTTGTGATAAAGCCTTTTCACGACTGAAGGGATCTGACCGGAATTTACCTCAGGTCTGACATCCAAATCTCTGTACTTTTTAATGTAAATCTACTTGGATTCACATGTAGTCATTTGTTGTGCAGATTCGCAGAGTTCAAAGCCTTCTTCGAAGAGGGATTGGAGTACATCATGCAGGATTGCTTCCAATTGTTAAGGAAGTTGTTGAAATGCTTTTCTGTCGTGGTATTATTAAGGTACATATATTGTCTTTTTGGTTGCCTTTATATTGTGTTATGTTCACATTTGATGTTTGGAATGTGCTGTGTTTACTTTATTTATTTATCTTTTATTTTTAAGGTTAAAGATCTTATGCAATTGAAGTTTTTTAAAAGCTAATTTGATAAAGTGAAAAGAGTTTAGTTTTTCATTGAAGTTGATTTTTTGGGCAGTCATGATTTTTGTTAATTATAATATACTTTGTTATGCTGATTCTGCTGTAGGTATTGTTTTCAACAGAGACATTTGCCATGGGGGTTAATGCTCCTGCTAGAACGGTGAGTTTTATTAACTAATTTTGAAAAATTGGAATATATATTGCTACTGCATCAATTCTCCTGGCATTTTATCTACTTATTAATGTTCTTTATCGTAATTCTGCTCTTACTCTTCTACTCAAGCATTTTTCTTTTCTGAAAAGCTAAGTTTTTAACTTTTGGTCTTATCTTTTTTTTTTTTGGTTTGTTTTTGTTTTCTCTTGGTGTTTAATATTGGAATTGATTACTGACTAATGAATAATGAGAGGTATCTTGTTACTACAAAATGTCTTGATACTCTACTATATTGAATGGAAGCAGCTGGTTCAAATTGACTTGAATTGGTATAAATCAAGCTAAAGCGATGCACGGCCATGACTCTTTATCTCTTAGCATTTTTTGTATTCACAATAATGTTTGAATTAGGTGATGGCCATCATATTTGTTCTGAGTTTTTGGGTGGGATACATTCCCTTTTTGCTGTTGATTGAAGGTCCTTGTAACATATTTTCATTTTTGAGTGAGAATGAAGAGGTGATCGACATTATCATGTATTGCAACATTGTAGCGTCAAACTTTCTAGTCCTTCATTGGTGTAGTTTGTGTTCCTTTCTGAATGTATAGCCCTATTCCATTTTGTAATCCTTGTCATCTTGGAGAAAAGTACCTTGTCATCATCATCATAACAATACTAATAATAATGTTAGTTGACTTCCTATTCTAGAAACTAGAATTTACCTAGTTTATGATAGACAGATTTGTGGCTAACTTATTGTTGTTTCCATATTATTAGCATACTAGACTTTCCTATTAGGACTCTTGTATACATGTATATATATGTCAACCCAAAGATGTAATTGAAAGATACAAAAATACAACTTCTTCTCTATAATTCTGCTCCTTAAATTATTATTATTATTATAATTATAATTATTATTGTTATTTTAACATTATGAAATGTTGAAAGGTAGCATTATTTTTCAGTAGTGTTATCCACAATTTCGTAATTTTGTGGAATTATTTAGCATTCTTTATGTTTTATATCTCACTTTATAAGGTTGTAGACTCTAGGGCATACTTCAGTTTGGTTGAATAAAAATTGTTCTGGGTTTGGGAATCTAGGGTTCTACATAGGTTGAAGAACAATAAGTGTGAAGTGACCCTTTGTGCAGGTTGTATTTGATACTTTAAGGAAGTTTGATGGCAAGGAATTCAGGGAATTACTTCCTGGGGAATATACTCAAATGGCAGGTCGTGCTGGCAGGAGAGGACTTGACACAATTGGCACTGTTGTGGTAATGTGCCATGAAGAAATCCTGGACGAAAGGGATCTGAAACATGTTATAGTCGGAAGTGCTACAAAGCTTGAATCTCAGTTTCGGTTAACGTATATTATGATCTTACACCTCCTCCGAGTGGAGGAATTGAAGGTACCTTGGAGTTTAGATTTTATAGAATTCATGGTTGTGTAATTCTTAGTAATATGTATTAAATTTTATTTCTTAACATCTGGTTCTGCATGGTTTCAAATGTCTTGTCTTTTATGTCATACATGCATATAGAATCTCTGAACATAGGTTATGGCTGTTTCAAGATAGAATTGTGTAAAATAAAAAAATTCCTGCTTTAACTGCAGGTGGAGGACATGCTGAAAAGAAGTTTTGCTGAGTTCCATGCTCAAAAGGAACTTCCTGAAACACAACGAAAAATTCTTTTGCTAAAGCGAAAGCATTCTCAAATTGAAAATGCAATTGAGTAAGTATAAAAGTGAATGTTTGCTATATCTGTTACTGCTGGATCCTTTCACAATGCCATGTGTGTTTGAATGCATTTTATCTGAAACATTTTTAATATTCAATGTTTTGATGTCATTTATTTATACTTTATATTTGCATGCAATAGTTAGTTCCATGCCCGGCTCTGAAATGTTCTGCAAGTTATATAAATATATGCTCACCTAATATGTTGAGGAGTTTTGCATATGCAGAACTCAATAATTCTTGCTTTTTTTCACCTAATATGTTGAGGAGTTTTGCATATGCAGAACTCAATAATTCTTGCTTTTTATCAAAATTTTGACTTGGAGTTTTTCTTTTGTCTTACTTCAATCCATGTTATCATGTGTTTTGCTTTGTCATCTTTGTTGTGTTTGCATAAAATTTCTCAACCAGTGAATTGTAAAAAATTTGTATGTGAGGTCATTTACGCATAAATATTGAAGCTTATTAGCACAAGTGATGTATTTATCCTGAAACAATTTTCAGATGTAAAGATCGTGGTTTCGTTTATGGTAAATGACTTGATTTTTTGGGCCGTCTTAACTTACATTTTCTGCATTATTTCCAAAATCAAGCAGCTTGGTCCCTGAAGTTTGTCATTTATGTAGTGACTAGGGAATGTAATTTTGTTTAAATTAGCCATTGAAATAGAATCCAAGTCCATTATTTGTCTTTCATAGTTGTTGCAGCACTTGGTGATTGTCCTTGTCGCCTCAATACTTTGTATAAAGTTCCTACATCTCTTTTTTACCTTTGAAACCTATTAAGAGTACAAGACAATGAAGCATTTTACAGTTAGTTGATTTCTATCAGTGCTTATTATTCACCGCACTATTCATACTGCACTATTCATTCATCGCTGATCAGTGATAACTCTTTGAACATAGATGCATAAAAGGCGAACCAGCGATTGAAGAATACTATAACATGTACTTGGAAGCTGAAGAATATAGTAAGCGGATAACAGAGGCTGTTATGCAGTCCCTTGCTGCCCAGCAATTTCTTAAACCTGGAAGAGTGGTGGTTGTGAAGACAGAGTCTGTGAGTTCCTAATTTATAGTCAGTGCCTGTATTTCTGCATATCTTGCTCCATACGCTCTACCTGTTTCTTTCTGCATCTATGTCTGGCGAAGTGTTGATATTCTGCTGTTATTGATAAAAATGTTCTTTTTAAGAAGTTTCCTGATCAGGTATCTGCAGTCTTGCTGGCCATTCTCTGCTCTAGCAGTCGCTTGTTTTGATGGAAATCTGGCTCAGTTTGCTAATAGTTTAAACTTTGGTAAAAAAAAAGGTGCTCTAAAATCAAAATGGTTTTGGCTATAATTAGCAAAGAGTATGGATCACAATGTTGGTGATATTAAGTGAAAATAGTTGGGGAAAAGAGCAATAATGAATTAATGACCTAAATTTCTAATAAAGTTGATAGTCTTTTGGTTGGATTTTATATGCTAGATGATATCTAGATGAAACTTTAATTATTACTTTGTTAAATGAAATGTGAAGGTGCTTCATTCATGTTTTGACTGGTGCTCGTTTGTAATAAGTGTTACACTATTCTCATGAGATTTTTTTTAGTTTTGATGTTGCTGAACTATATGCATCATTGCTTGCTTCGCTTTTATGATTTCTTGATACCGTAGACATAATTGTTGCTAACCTTATGATATTGTCAATCACAGGCACAAGACCACTTACTTGGAGTAGTTGTAAAAGGATCATCTACCACTATGAAGCAATACATAGTCTTAGTTCTGAAACCTGATTTGCCATCATCAATGCAGAATTCCAATTTGGAAGATAAGAAGAGTGGTGATAATGCTTTTTTGCTTGTGCCAAAATCAAAACGTGGTGGAGAAGAGTACTTCTATTCTGGAGCTTCTAGAAAAGGATCAGGTGCTGTCAACGTAAAATTACCATACAGAGGCACTGCCGCTGGTGTCAGTTATGAAATTAGAGGAGTGGACACTACAGAATTCTTATGCATATGCACTAGTAAAATAGAGATTGACCAGTTTGGACTTCTTGAGGCTCTTAACAACGCAGCTTTCTCCAAGACAGTTCAACAGTTGTTACAACTGAAATCTAATGGAAATAAGTACCCTCCCGCCTTAGATCCACGAAAAGGTAAATCAATTAGCTGATTAAAATAATATTTCATTTTTGCGGGAAAATGATGTTTGTAAGCTGTAAGATCTGATTGGTTTATAACTTATGGTGTGCACAAGTTTTCAATCCTTCATTGATAATTGGGGTAAAAAATGCTGTAGAATCTTGTCTGATCGTAGCAGCATTCTCACAGTTCCATCGTCTTAAATATTCTTACAGTTCCATTGTCTTGGAAGCTGTATTATTTGATGGAGGTTTCAAATGTCACATTTTAAGTCATCCTATCAATGATTTCATCATCCAATGACCTTTTATGCTGGTTCAGCTCTCTTCTTCTTAACTTTTGCAAGGGTCGGAAAGCAGATTTTTAATATAATTATGCGGTTTTCTGTGTTGCTATGGTTGTAAATGTGCAGTTTAGGGATTTTATTCAATAGTTCACAAATTAATTTCTTTTTTCTTTCCATCCTAAATGACATGCTAAGTGCCTCTAATATAATGTGATGTGACTGTTTAAGAAGCAAGGAAGTTGCTCTATTTTCTACTGTTGACTCATGGTGAATTTGATGAGACCTTACTATAAGGTGTACAGGTATACTTTTGCTTTCTGTGCCAGTGGGCCATAATCATGCCTTTTTGGCATGTGAAACTTTGGTTCTGAATTATTTTCATGATGTTGAATTTATCTACGATATTGCCATTCTATGCATAATATATCGTGTCATTTATCAACAATATTTTGACTACCTTATATTCTCTCTCTCTCTCTCTCACATTACTCGGTCTACATTTTTTCATTGTTTATGATAGCAAATTATTTCATACTTGTTAATTCTAGTCTTGAACCTTACTGACTCTTGAAGTTCTGTACTGGCATTTCTGTTTCAGATCTAAAGATGAACGATGTGAATCTTGTGGCAGCATACAATAAATGGACCAGGCTTTTGCAAAATATGTCAATGAATAAGTGTCATGGGTGTATAAAATTAGAGGAGCACATTACCAAGGAAAAAGAGAGAAAGAAGAATGCAGATGAAATTGAAAAACTAGAGTTCCAAATGTCCGATGAATCACTACAACAGATGCCGGACTTTCAGGGCAGGGTATGTTTTATGATGCACATCCTTTTGCTCTATCATTCTATATTTTAGTCGGTTCTTCTCATGCTAATATCAGGAAAGCCATACAACACCTTCTGAAGATTATAAATTTTGCATTTGCAGATAGATGTTTTGAAGGAAATTGGTTGTATAGATGCTGACCTTGTTGTTCAGATTAAAGGCCGTGTTGCTTGTGAGATGAACTCAGGGGAGGAGTTGATATGCACAGAATGTTTATTTGAGAATCAACTTGATGACCTAGAACCAGAAGAAGCAGTGGCAATAATGTCTGCCTTTGTCTTTCAACAGAGGAATACTTCAGAGCCTTCTCTTACCCCAAGGCTTTCCAAAGCTAAGAAGAGGTCATTCCTGTTCATAGCTACAAGATCTTGTTTTCGACATTAATTTGCTAAGTTTTTTCATCATAAAAAAAATTGTGGTTTTGCATGAGATCCTCGTTACAAATATTTTTATTCTCAATTGTGAGTTTCAAAATTGGTCAAACTTGGGCAATATGCCCTAGTCAGTATCTTAGGTGGAAACTCCATGGGCTGAAGTGTGTTGGGAAGAACTCTCGTCCATAATCATACCAGTGGGTTGGAACCTTACCTTGCTCAAAACCAAGAAGACCTAATCATCTCTTCCTTGTATGTGGCCTTGTGGGAAGAAAAGTGGAGCTGAGATGAGCGTCATGAATGTAATTCCGGGAAGGAATCACTTAGCTGGGAGTTAAGGTCTGTAGATGTTGGAAAAGCATATCAGTGGCAGGTGATTCTGCCGGTGATAGTACTTCAGGGGACTTTCTATTGCTTTAGACACTGGGTTTTGGGAAATTTTTGAAGCTAATATTGGCAGCGATGGCCAAGGAGAGGTAACTTGGTGGGAGTAAAGGTTTGTGAGGCAAGCCCTGCACCTAGGTGATTTACTTGTGGACCTTCACAGTGTTTCCTCGTGCCCTTGCTTCACCCTGGGGTTTGACAATTATATGCCCTTAGAAATTCTAAATTCTGGTTCTGGAATTTAACATTAATACTGTTCTTTATCCTTTATGTATTTGTCCCCAATTATTTAATCTGATCCCTGATATTTCTTCACATCAGGTTATATGACACGGCAATAAAACTTGGGGAGCTTCAAGCCCGATTCAGTCTACAAATAAATCCCGAGGAGTATGCAAGGGACAATCTTAAGTTTGGCCTTGTGGAAGTCGTTTACGAGTGGGCAAAGGTTTCTTTTACCAACACACATTAGTTTAAGCTCTCACTAGTTTCTTAAATAGCCTGTATTTTCTCCATCTTCTTTCTGTTATTTATTTATTTTTGCTTGTGGCAGGGAACTCCATTTGCTGATATTTGTGAGCTTACTGATGTTCCTGAAGGATTAATAGTGCGGACCATTGTTAGACTAGATGAGACGTGTCGAGAATTTAAAAATGCTGCTGCTATTATGGGTAATTCTGCACTTTACAAGAAAATGGAAGCTGCATCCAATGCTATAAAACGCGACATAGTTTTTGCTGCTAGCTTGTATGTTACAGGAGTATGATTATGTCAGGGCTCCAACTTTTTCATGTCTTAATTTGGTAGGAAAAGATTTAACATTGTAAATTCGAATTCGTCATCAGGTTTTCCTCTTTGTCTCTAATTATCTGTTCTTTTCCAAGATTGATTTCGGTAACGAACACACATTATGTTATATTTAGGGTCAGTGACAAAATAGGTTGAATTAAGTACGTCTTATTAAGAACTCATCTTGAGAACAGTTCTCCAAAATACAATACACATGAACTGTAAAGTTCCTAAACACATTTTGTTATATTTAGAGTCAGTGGGACAATTTATGAGAACATTATAGTTATGCATATGATTCAAGATATCAAAAGGCAGATTATTAAAGATAAGTTCCAGTTATTAGTTTTTTAGATAATTTATTTTTTTCAAATTTGGATTATATGCATAAAAGAATAAAAAAAACATATTAAACACTTAATTTTTGGGATATCTCAAATTATGTGTGTAGAAGAAAATAAGTTTTCTCAAACACACCCTGTTTGTTACAAATACAAGCATTGAAGGATGACACATGCTCCTAGAAGAGATTCAAATTGTAGGAAATCATGAAAGTTTTAGAGTTAACACTCAAATACAAGAAGCATCCGAGTGTTATGGTACACAGTAATTAAATCATACTTAAGCAGACGAATTGTCTTAATAGCAACAGCATTGAACAATACATAATTTGTAACAATTGACCGACCATAAGCATTACAGAAGATGACACATTTCATTTCATAGCCGATCAGCTGTCCATTTAATTATCACTCCTTTTGGGCTTGTCTGAAACAAAAATGCCCTGGAAAAACAAAATGTCAATGAATGAGGTTAGCCAATGCAAAAATGAGCAGTAGCACTAGCACTAGCATATAAAGTAATGGAGATGTACAGGATCAGAAGCAGCTGGAATCCAGTCATTAGTTGCTGGATTTCCTTTGCAAGAGGCATTACAGCAGGTTGCAGAATCTGGAGCCAAACTGAAGGGATTTCCATTTGCATTCTCCATTTTAATGAACCCTGTTCCTGTCTAAAAAATTTAACAAAATTATCATCAAATCTTCAGCATAACAGACTACATTGCATATATACATTTTCTGATGAAAGCACGCAAAGTGAAATGGAGACTTAATATATAATACCGTGTGGTGTTGCTTCTCAATGTCATTGAGATCCTTATAGTATTCTGTCTCCACAAATTCCTCCCCAGCTTCACCTTTTCCTTTGTAAACTAATTTCTGCAATAAAACAAATAAAATTAAGAACGAATAATCAATTTTATTCATATTTATAAAAAAACTATTTATCATGTTAATAGCAGAGCGTTTGTAGTCCAACGGTTAGGATAATTGCCTTCCAAGCAATAGACCCGGGTTCGACTCCCGGCAAACGCATCAACATCATCTCTCTTTCTTTTAGTAGTCCTTTGAGAATTTTTTTTTTCTTTTAGTAGTCCTTTGAGAAATTTTTTTAATACATTACTCTCTTTCATTTCTTTTAGGAATGAAATGGATCTATTACTTCATCCATCCCAAATTCCAAAATAATATTCAGGTTTAAATAAATACAGTGATTGATAATGTTAGTAATTCAAGATAGAATTACTAAAATATTATTTTAATTCAATAAATAAAGCTACTATTTTATACTTATGGTCTGTCTAAAATATAGAGAAAATGTCTATTATTACAGGACAAAGGTAATTAATCTGTCAAGTTCACTAAAACACAACACTTTAAATTACTTAAAATACACACACATACACACTAGATCATACCTCAGGACCATTTACCTATAAATATACAAATACAAACACATTTTGACAATACTATAAGACAAGAATACTAAATTTCAGTCATTGAATAATTAATTTAGTTCGATGATTTTTTTTTTTTTGGAACTTATTTAGGTTCGAAACATATCTTACCCTCATCTCTAAAGGTGGAAGAAAAAAAAGAAAAAGAAAAAGAAAATGAAATAGTACCTGAGGATCAGCAGTTTCAAGGCGTTGAAATTCAAGAAATTCAGGAATGGAAGAAGAAGAATGTTGAGCAGAAGAATTAGCATCCAAATATTGAGATGAATACTCACTACGTTGAGGCTTAGTATGGCGCTTAGGAGCTAATTCATCAAAGTAATCTCTAGTCTCTTCTTCTATTTTAGCTTCTTCTTCTTTTGTTAAATGAATGTCACTCCTATTTGGCCTTCTATAACACTCCATCTTTTCTTTTCTTTTTCTCTTGATATCTTTTTCTTTTTTTACTTAATTTAATTGTATATCTATGCAATACAGACTCTCTCTTCTTATGAGAATTTTTTTTCTGCTTCTTGCTTTCTAGTTTTAATTATCTGCCTTTCTACTTGTAGATATATTCATGCTGGGACCAAAAAAAATAAATAAAAATATCTCAACTTTGTGGGAAAAATATCTGACTATCCTTATCTTTACAATTATTTTCATGCATTGCATTTGTATCCATTGGTTGGTGGGAGAATTCAACACCTTTGTACGGGTCAACCAATTCAGCTTTATTGATCTGCCTATGGCCTATGGGAAAGAAAAATATGGATATGTAATACGGTTAGAGCGCCCTAAAATAACAATAATTAATGAAAACTCAATCCATTGATTTCGTGAAATATGTATAATTTAATAATTCTACTAACTATTATTTAATATAAAATATTTTATATTTGCATGTAAATATTAATTTACAGAATCACCGTTTCTTATATAAATTCCACGTATATTAATTATTTTTTTATAATTATTTGTAATAAGTGAAATATTTGAGTGAAAATATATAGAAAAAATTTCCTTTACTGATAAAAAAGTCTTATTTAATAATTTTTTTTTCATATTAATTATACAAATTACATAAAAATATATAATAAATTATATGATATTTTTAAATCAATGTTCTATAAATTAATAACCTATATTATTTAATACTTTTTTTACTCCACGGATTATATTAATTTAGAGAGGCTCTACTGCATAAAAATTGGATATATAATAATGTGCAAAACTTGAATTTTTTTTTTGATAGGTAACTTGAATTTTATTAGGTGGGAAATGAACTATGGGAGGAAAATCCATAGTAAAAAAATGACTTTCATGTTTTATATTTGCTCCAATTATAAAAAAAATTAAAAAACTTTTTTTGAATGCAAAATTAAAAGACTTTTACTTGTTCATAATTTAATCATTTTTTATTTTTACTAAATTATTTTTACTAAATTATTTTAATTTTAATTTTTTTAATTGAAACTGTGTCTCAAATCTCAATTTTTAAATCGATTCAAGTCATACAAAATTATTAAACCAATTACTGTAAATAATGTAACTTATAATTTATTTGTTCAATAATATATATATGTATGTATGTATGTATGTATGTATGTATTACTTATGATAATTAGATCATATTAATTACATATAATTTTATATCAATTCATGTAATATGGAGAGAACGGTGATAAAATATTAAGATTCAAACAATTTAGATAAAATTAAAGAGAAATTCATTTGAAATTTGTTTGACCATGAAGCTTTTATCTTTTACATAATTTTTCTTGTTAAAAAAATATATTTTTAATTTCTTTTCTCTCTTTTTTTTTGAAGTGTTTTAATTTCTTTTCACTGAATGTGGGAGTTTGGATTGTTTCAATAAAAGACCAAATAGTGGTTGGACCATAGAACACTCGTTATGACTTATGAGCAGCATTGTGTTATTCCCAAATTTGCATATGCTGTAGCTATCCCTGGACCTTAAAAACATGAACCGCAGCAACAAAAAGCCTAATAAAATAATACTGTTAGGAATGGTAAAAAATATTATCGAAATTATTAATTTATCGATAAATTAATATTTTATCAGTTTTTTTTTATAAATACTTCTTCCATTTCACCAATCTAGTCAATTTTAATATTTTTAATGTCTCAAAATTATAATTTATTACAATTTTAAGGAGATAGTTATTTCATTTATTATTTATCTATAACACACACTTAATATAATAAAATTAGTTTTCATTTAATTAATTTTTTTACTTTGAAATTTATAAATTATTTATTAATAAACTAGGGGAACTTTAGGTAAATTTAGGTGATTTTTTCAAAAAATAATTTTCTTAAACATAAC
>CANYLF012909138.1:0-11792 GCA_948193215.1 Bocquillonia castaneifolia
CTTTAATTTAACTAATTCAAATTCAATTAAATATTGAAAATTTATTGATTTCATGATGATGATGGTATATATAGGTCTGCTCATGAGGATGAAATCATGGAGTTATTGTGGCAAAACGGACAGGTTGTTATGCAAAGCCAGACTCTAAAGAAGCAACCGCAGCAGCAGCGTAAATACGACGACGCATTGATACCTGTTGACCAGTCTTACCCTAGAGAGATCCGTACTGCTCATCATCAACAAGATCATCAACATCTTTTTATTCAACAAGACGAGATGGCTTCCTGGCTTCATTATCCTAATTTTGATCAAGATTTCTGTGCTGATCTTCTTTATCCTTCCTCCTCCGCCTCCGCTCCTTGCCTTACTTCCACCACCACCGCCACTACTTCCACTACTAACACCAGCGCCGCTCCTGTTCATGTTCACCACCAGCAGCTTGTTTCTGCTTCCGCTACGGCTTCTCGACCTCCTATTCCTCCCACCAGAAGAGCAGAGGTTGTGCAAAACTTTGCTTATTTCTCAAGGCACAAAGCCAGAGGTGTCGGTAACGATGGTGGTGCCAACGTGGAAGAACCTGGACCGTCTAATTTAAAACAAGCGGTAAGAGAATCCACGGTGGTGGATTCGAGTGAAACACCGGCAGTTAAGGGGTCAGAGTCCAGAACTTCAGAGGTGGCGTTTGGGAAGAGTACTTCCGGAGTTGGTGACAACAGCGGCGGAGGAGGCGCTGGATTAGCAGGCGGTGCATCTTCGAGACCTAATTACAACAATAATAAAGAGTTGATGATGGTGACGACGACTTGTGAGATGACCGTGACGTCATCTCCAGGTGATTCTAGTGCAAGTGCTGAACCTCCTTATGCAGCGGCGCAGAAGCCAGCATCGGAGGATAGGAAGAGGAAAGGAAGAGAAGAAGAAACTGAGTATTATCATAGCGAGGTTAGTGAGTTAATCACCGTGTTAATTAAAATGATTACTGCGATAATAACTACCGGTTTTTTTGCATGTTTATTTTAGGGAAATTATGTTTCTATTTATTGTCTTTGGTATTGTGCGCAGTGATAGTGACGTGCGTAATCGTGAGCACCGTTCTATCGTTTAAGATTTTTTTTTAAAAAGAAAACTATGAAAATAAAAATAAATAAATAAAAACTTTCGGTGCAATTTATTCTTAGAATTTTTGTGTGTGGGTGAATGAGAGAGAGCACCGTCGCTATCAGTGTTATATCCGTACGCGTGGTTGCGACGTTTGTGGTGGCAACTTGGAACAAAGATAAGAAATTTGATTTTTGAATCGACGGGAGATGATGTAGGATGTAGAAAATTACAGTCGACGTGTAGTGCAGAAGATCGTAACTCTCTAATTTTTTTTTTGTAATTATTTTTTGGGGGGATTTATTTGTTTTTGGGACGTCCGGATGACGGCGCGAGTGTCTCGCTCGACTGGGTTTTTCTATTTCCTTCTCTGTGGTCTGCTCTGCTCTGTTGATTTTTGGATACTAATTTCAATTTTAATTAAAAAAAAAAAATTTGGATCGTTTTTTTTTATGGGAATTTTTTTGGGATAGTTTAATTGTTTGTATGGTGGTAATTTCTTGGACGGGAGTGTGAGGGTGACACCTCTTGAGGGGTTATCATAGAAGAAGAATCTAAGTTGTACATGGATTGTGGATTCGGATTCAACCCAAGAAAACAAAAAACAGAAATAGTTCCCCTCATAATTATCAAGAAAAGAAGAGGAAAGTAAGAAAGAAAGCTTTTATTCATAGGAGTCGACTACAAGGGATAAAAAAACACTAATGAATTAAAATACTCAGAGAAAAGGAAGGGCAATTTTACTGGAAGATAAAAATGTAGCATCTAAAAGGGAAATATCAGCTGTTGATGGAAGAAACTATCACAGCACAATTCTGCAGGTTTCAGATTGCAATATTAGATTCTCTGAATCTTAGACCAGAGTCGGGCTAAAAATCCAATATGGTGCATGTACTATAAAACAGGGTAATAGTTGTTTTGATATATGCGAGTGGAGGTAATTCTAGCAGCAGAATTATTAAATTTTGTTTGTGCCTCAGCGATACTTGAAGTTGAAGAGGTGCCAAAGCCAAATATAGTTTATATTAAGACAAAAGACAGCATGATACAAATACTTTTACATTGTGCTGTTATTGAGGTGCAAAATATTCTGTTCTTTCTGGCTTTTCCTACACAACTTCTCCATTTATATTAATGTAATTTCTTATTACTTTCTTATTTTCATAGGATGTGGAATTTGAGTCTGCTGATGCAAAGAAACAAGCACGTGGATCAACATCAACAAAGAGATCTCGTGCTGCAGAAGTTCACAATCTCTCAGAAAGGGTTTGTATTACGAGAATTCAGAATTGTTTATGAAATTAGTCTTTATGTGTCAGCATCCTTAATGCAGTATTATGTCTTTTTCCCCAGAGACGGCGAGACCGAATAAATGAAAAGATGAAGGCTTTGCAAGAACTCATACCTCGATGCAACAAGGTTCCGTGTATTTCTTTTTTCAGTAGGCATTGAGGCTTCTCCTCATTCTCTTTTCCTGTTCATTCATGTATTTGCTGCCCATTTTTAATTTGCAGTCTGACAAAGCTTCTATGTTAGATGAAGCAATTGAGTACCTGAAATCGCTTCAATTGCAAGTACAGGTAAATAACTGACTCGGTCAAACTGTTTAGAAGAGCACATAATTGCATATGTTAAAACATTTTTGAAGATGAAATCTAAATTAAGAATTGTACTGAGCTCCAGCTGTTACCCTGTTTTGCATTGTCATTATATGACGACACTAGTAGTTTACCTGTATGGTTCACATGTATGCAAGTTTTTTATCATCTTTTGATACTATATCCTTGAACTGAATACTCAATTACCTGTATGGTTCAAATGCATGCAAGCTTTTATCATCTTTTGAGTTTTGATACTCAAGTTTTTTAGAGATGATTATATATATATACATATAAATGGGAGAGTATTTTAGTGTACGAAACAACAAAAGTTCCCTGCAACTTTTAACTACAAATAGCTGCAAAAATTGAGCTCAACCTTGAGTTTTGACATATTAATTTTCTGAGAAAAGAAATTATAATTGCAAACTCTGCCATGTTGAATTTGCCATCAGAACTAAAAAAAGCAGAAGATATTCACATAAAAAATCCATTCGATTTTGGTTTGTTTTCGACAAGAAAAAATTATAAATTGATCTAGGGATAATATAATGCCAAAGGAGGAGGGACAAGGCAGGGAAGGGAAAGAATTCATGGCTGTTACCCATGGGCAGAAGCCCATCGAACCAATAAAACGATGAAGAAACTCTGAATGCCAACTTTTGGAAGTATTTCTCTCCGTAAATAATCTCTACTGACCTTTCCAGAGTTGCCACAACTTGCATAAGCATAATGCGGTTCTCGAGCATGTTAGATTATATAAATTAGATTGGATTAGTTTACCGTATGATCAGCCTGATAAATTAATAATGTTCAGTTGACCTCCATCTACCAAATGTATTGTGAAAGGTTTTCATCCATTTTTGTAGTTTTCACACTTTTTAAACCTCAACAAGCTTGCAACTCAATGTTCTATCTGAGAGGCTCTACAATTTGATTGTCTCATTAATTTGGGGATAATTGTTGAACTTAGCATCACAGTTGGATTGTGGAATATGCTTAGGATCACAGTTGGGTCGTGGAATGTGGATGTTTTTTAGATGGGAGCAATTAGGAGGATAATTTCAATAAATCAAGGATAGAATGTCTTGGATTTCTTTTTCCTCAGTTAATTCTATATTTGGTATCTTTGATAGAATATCTTGATTTTTTTCCTTCCTGCCAATTTGCATGGATGCAACTTTGTGCGTGTGATGCTTTTGGTTAAAGTAAATTTCTGAGCTTATGCATTATCTATGACAAAATTAGATCATGATTAATTTCCACAGATGATGTCCATGGGATGCAGCATGGTCCCAATGATGTTTCCTGGCATCCAGCAGTATATGCCACCGATGGGGATGGGGATGGGGATGGGAATGGGAATGGGAATGGGCATGGGCATGAGTCGACCTATGATGCCGTTTCCCAATGTTCTAGCCGGTGCACCCCTGCCCTCATCAGCTGCAGCAGCTCATTTGGGTCCAAGTTTCCATATGCCAGCATTTCATATGCCCCCTGTTCCTGCCCCTGATCCATCCAGAATCCAAGCAGCTAACCAGTCAGATCCCATGCTAAGTGCACAGAATCCAAACCAACCTAGAATGCCAAGTTTTGTCGATCCTTATCAGCAGTACCTTGGTCTTCAGCAGATGCAGATACAAATATCCCAGGTGGAATATTACTTCTACTTTCTCATCTTCTCATTTTACATTTGAAGCGCAATCCATATTATTGATTTACACTCTGTTTGCAAATGTACATACACACATGAGTGCAGATGTGCACACAAGCTAAGAGGCTGTAATATCATGTTTGATGTTTTAAGTTTTCTCCTACTGTTATTTTAAAAGTGGCTAATTTTTCAGAGTTCAGCTTTGCTAAAGCATATGTCCAGATTCGGTTGATTAGAACTTTAAAATATTCTTGATACATTACATACTTTGAGATATAAGACTGACCTCTTAATTTATTTTCAACCATTATGTTGTCTCTTATGTTAGGAATACTATAGATTAATCTTGATTAATCCTGTCTATTTTTGCAGAACCAAGCAATGGCCCAGCCAAGTACCAGTAAGCCAAGTGCCGGTCAAGGAGCTGAGAATATTGATAATCACCAGTCAGGTAGGCTGCCCTATCTAATGTGGTGAGAAAATGACAACAGCTTTGTTTAAACTGTGGAATATATCAGCCAGTGAAATAGAAGATACTGCTATTTGCCTGACTTGAGTACTCTCTGCAAATGTGACCTTTTTCTCTTGGTTTTGCATTTTTCCACAAGTAGATAAATCTATTCCCATTTTCCTCCCATACAAGTATGCATCCCTTCTACACATTTGTCTTTTTTCCTTGTTCTCTTTTGTTCCTCTTTTTTTTTTCCCTTTTTTTCCCTTCCTATCTTCAACTCGGGTCAGTCTAGAGCTTTTCAACCATTAAATTGTTTTTCGATCAATCCTAGTATCCTAACCATTCAACAAAAGTAAAGTGAGAGTTAAATTTTTTACCATTCATTGCTTTTATACCTATCAGTATTTTGGGTAATAAAGCATTGGTGTTCTAGAGTTCCAAAGTCTTAGCCCTTCCAACTAACTATGCATCCTAGCAATCAAATTATGAATAACCAGTAGCTGATATATAGTATCACAATAAGTGGAACCTAATATTCCTTAAAACTTGTGTCCACTTCCATTTTGATTGATATGATAATAATAATATTCTGAAAGGTGGAGTACTACATCCATTAACCTCTTTGGTCCAGCTCTAAAGTGATACAATAAATGTACTAAAAACTTTCACGCTGGATGATATTCTGTAGGGACATGACACAGTAGAACCCTGGCGGGCAAAAGATTTACAAGACGCAAACAGCCAAGTCGTATGGTTGCACTGGCCTCCCTAAATGGTGCATTATGGTCTAAAAGGGTTTTTACTTGGACTACCCTCTACCGAAAAAGAAGAAGATGATATTGTAAGATGGAGCTTCCTGAGCTTTGAGGTTAAACTGTTTGGGCAGATTGCCCACTGAGTTTTGTAGTTTTAAGAGCAGCAACATCCCAGAGCAGGATTTGCTACTGTCTAATACAAAGATAACACAGCTAACTTGTAATTATTATACCCCCCAATAGAGCGAAAAATTCTCTCTATTTTCTTGTGTATTCTGGCTTACTGTGATGTGCCTCTATTTATTTTCTTTTGATTAACATTCTTTTCTCATTCAAACAGGTGACATTTGGTTAAAGGGTACAATTTTAATGAATATAAATAAGTATGGCAGGCATTATTATGTTGAATGATCGGCAAAGTTCCAGGCTGGAGGATGCTGATATGTGGGTTCTCCATTTACTATTTTGTTCTGTTGTCTGTTTGCTGTGATGTAGACAATTAGATTCTTATTGTAGTAGTTCTTGTCATGTCAACTGAACCTTTCAGTCTACATATTGGAGCAATGAATAGGCATAATTCTATCGAGGACTAAAAATCATTTCGGTATGCTTCAGGAATCTGAAAGTGCAAATTGGGGGGCTAATCCATTCGACCATAACAATCATGAAAGTAATTATATTCTTCAAGTGATAAGCATATTCAACTCTTCTTATCCATTCCAATCAAGGAATACGAAAAATAGTGTGGACTGTGGACCAATATTCTAGTGACTTACAAATTTCTTACATTTGAAGGAAGATAGGTAAGAGTGAGAGAGAGAATATTAGCAACAATCTCTGCTTTATATTTATGGTGCATGCACAAGGTTAAGTCCATCATATGCAGAATCTTCAATCCCAATACATCAACATAGCATGGTACAAGAAAATGAGATGTCGATTCTGCACCATATTATCCTACCTTAAAAATAATTCATCTTGCTTCGAGAAGCAAAATTTAAATAATTCATTTTTGCCTACCCTACAGCGCAAGCAAATAATTGGAAGTTCATTCGAGTTGGATGTAGTATATGGCACAAAGTCTCTACGTATGCCTTCTGTGCAAGCAATATATTCTTGTTCTGACCAGACTGCTTGAAATTATTGATCTACGACAGACAAAATCTGAGACCAGAAGAAAATAAAGTATTCCCTTAATCACATAAGCAAGTTCAAATTCATAATCAAAATATCAGTCAGTATTCACAAGTGATACCTTGTCAGTGAAGATACGAAATGCCTCCACTTCCATAGCTTTCTCGAGTTCCTGACCAGAGGACAAAGTGGATTTTTCAACAATTTCTTCCTCACGATTAAAAAGGAAAAAAGATGATTACTTTTTTTTTTTTGAGGAAAAAAAAGATGATTACTTACAGTTCCTGGATCTGAAGCGCAATCGATACTGCATATAAGTTTCTTAATATTTTCATCTTTCAAAGCACTGCGAATTTCACTAGAAGAAGCTGCATTGAATGAACATTATATTATTTCTTTTTTGTGAGTACATCTGACAGCTAATTGCCTTAAACTATCACAATATCAGAACCAATTATGACTATTTGGTTAACCTGTTTTTTATTATTCTTGATTTTTACCCCTTTTTTTACAGAGTATATCTCACACGTTGTGGTTTTTTTAGAAAGCACAAACAATAATGAGGCACACTAAAATATGAATTTCAATTCAGACAGGCATCAAAGAACAATTATAACAAAAATAAACTTTTTCTAAAAATATTTCAATGAAGTATTTTATGTTTGTCTAACTAAACATTCTCCTTTTAATTTCATAATTATCAAAAAAAAATAATAGCAAAAAAAAAAATAAATAAACCAGAAGCAAAATTTCAGGCTGTCCAAATAATTAATAAGGCACAAGGACTTTGACTAAAAAAGAATAGGAACACATTTATCTGAAGCTGATGGTAACATGGAGGCTATAACAATAAAGCCATTACAAACAATAACGTATAGTCCCTTTTTCAGTCTAATAATATATCACTCTGTTCAACAAGTAGAGTCCTCCAACTAGTGCACAGTCCAGTTTAAGAAAGCCAGAAATAGATCATTATCCTGTTTGTTTCCAAGGTGTCCAAAGTGGATACTAGAGTACCTTACTATTTCTCAATCTCAAGGATGCTCTTTTGAAGATCTCATCAAGCAAAAATAAGTATGCGACATTTGCATGTAGCATGATTACAGTAACAATTTTGGTTGTTAAGTTGGACAAAATACAGGTTCAATGCCATAACAAGTGAGCTTTCTTTGATTGACTTGACCCTCAGATAGGTCATGCCAAGGTAAAATAGTTAATCGTTTGATTCTCTCTCCCTCTCAGGAGAATGTTTCCCTCTATGTCTGATATGTCAATTTTTTATTTCATTGAGAATTCTATCTGATGTTGAGACTAACGAGACGATATTTATTTTATATCAGCTGGGCATGATTCCACCTTTTCATCTGCAAAATCATGGCTGGTGGTGCAGTTTAATTGAGCACAAACCTCTCTAGTCGCTCCTGAATTATTGAAAAGCTCTATCTTCGGAATGTTCTTCCTTCAGTTCTCATGGATCTAGTCATCATACAAATACACACCCTATGCTACTTGCACACTACTATTGCTTATGAATCTAAATATTGCCTACAACATGAAACGACTGAAGCAAAAGGGAAGAAAATAATTCTTCCTATTGCATTAGTGACAGTGATTACATTTCCCTGCTACTATCATACAAGAATTTTAAAACAGAAATAGAACTATTAAGATTACCTCCAAGCCAGTCATAAGATCGTACCTATAGACTCCAGTTGTGTGGTGAGCAGCACCTCACTTTTGTCATCTACCACTAATGGCCTTTCTTGAGACTCTTCTGGATCTGCAGCTAATATATTTAATAAAAATGCAGTAGCAATAATATAAGTTTCAACACAAAACATTACAAAGTAGATGCTAAAAATACCCTAATCATCATATATATAATTCATTTAAACATTGATACCATGGCATTACCATTAACTTCTATTTCTTATCAATAGAAGACTTGGAGAAAAAGATATTATGATGATTACAAGAACATGCAAAAAGCAGTGTATAAAAATATCGATTACCTTGTACTTGTGTAACAGGATTGGTACTCAAATTCTCCTCTGAAGTTGCTGGCTTAGAACAAGGAATTTCTGCATAATTCATTAATGGTCATATTAGTTCATATTCCAAGTATCAAGTTAATGCATATGACGACATACACTTTGAATCCTCTACCGAACATATAACTCAAAACTAAACCGCAATAAATTGAACTAAACCATTGCTGCTTAGCCTTTGACTATATGAACTCTAGCTGTCAAATTCCTATAAATTATCATTTATAAACAGTCAAGTTTAAAGTTCTATATCTCATCATCCACTCTTTATATCTAGAACATAGCAATCTAGCATGAACATCCATATACCTAACTCTATTTGAAATGTAAGAGTAATCAATAAAACCCAAAAATCATTTAAGAATTCATTATAATCTGTAGCAATCTTTTTTTCTTTCATTATTGTAATTTGAAGTCAAGATTTTCAAGAAACCCCATTAATCATCTTAAATTTCATAACACACCCAACAATCAAATTAAAACATAAAGATGAAAACTTTGAACTGAAAAACAAAATAAAATTAAAAAAAAAAAAAACCTTTATGATTCTTGAAGCAGGCCAAAGAACAACTGCAAGCAAAGACATAAAAAGAGGGATAGGTAAATAAATTGAAAAAGAAGTGAAAGAGGAGAAATAAAAAGAAGAGTTAGGTTAAGCTTGAGGTTTGCTTACTAAGGAACGAGACATGAAGGGCACTTGTACTTAGACTGTGCTTCCTTGCAGACTTGACATTGTTTATGAGGACCCATTAAGATACTTGAGCTTTCAGCTTTTAGCGAACTGCAAAATATGGGTATTCTGTTCGAAGAAGTTAAGGTTCAGTGGAGTTTGTTGCTTGCTTGCTACTGCCTGTTGCCGTAGCTATTTTTAACTTTTTTTTTTTAGGGAAAGTAGCTATTTTTAATTTGAATAAACCTAATATATTTTTTTTTTGGAAAAAAATTAAACTAATTAGTTATATTTATTTTTGAATGGGGAAAGATTAATCAGTCAATTTTCCAAGAACTTATAATTCTGGCTCCTATTGAAAATTAAAAAAATAAAATAAAATCTACGTTACGGCTCCCTTTGTTTGGTTTCCAGATTTTCCAGAAAACTAAATTTTAAAATTAAACAAACTTTCAAGAAAATAACTTCAAAAACTACAAAATAAATTTCTAAACAATATAAATATATATCATTTAATATTTCAA
Organism: Bocquillonia castaneifolia; assembly: GCA_948193215.1. Lineage (NCBI taxonomy): Eukaryota > Viridiplantae > Streptophyta > Magnoliopsida > Malpighiales > Euphorbiaceae > Bocquillonia > Bocquillonia castaneifolia. Next base: position 9,936 of record CANYLF012909138.1, read on the forward strand.
CCATTTATAATAATTTATCAATTATCACCGACCATCACCGATCACTGGTGAGTGATCACTGGAAACTTATATTATTATTTTTAATTTTTTTCTTAAAATAATTCAAATATAAAATTTTAACATCATAAATGCTTTATTACTTTTTAAAAAAAATATTAATACTTTTATTATACAACAAATATTGAAATAATGTTTTTCAATTATTGTTATCAAATAATAGAAAATAATTTATTATCCTGAAAAAAATAATTTTTACAAATACTGCATTTTCTAACCTTTTCTACTCTTTCAAACAACAAAGCTCCTTTTACTTGAATGTGAAGGTTAAGACTTTATCATCTTTCAGAACAGTGATGGAATCAGAAATTTTCTTCTAGAGGGATTGAATTAAAGTAAAAAAAAAATCAAAGATCCGGATCGAAAATAGACTCATTGAGATTAAGTTTTATACAGTTTTTCTTTTGTGTAATAATACTTACTTCAGAAGATGATATTGTACTTAAATTAATATTTCTAAACACGATATTGAAAAAACCCATAAGAGTTTTACTTTGTAATACATCTAAAAAGAAATATAAAAAAAATAATTAATTCTCCATTGAAATTCTCTACAAACAATGTCAATTTATCATGAAGACCAAAGTTACCTGGAATGTAGTATGTTCCGGATTATGGTATGTGTACGTAATACGTCACTTAATTTTTTAATGGTATGTAGGGATAATGTTAGTTGTTACGCTAATTTGACTCGTGTTATGATGTACCCGAATTTTCAGATCGTGAATTATATATATACATATTAACAAATAGTTTGCAAGAATATTAAATTTATTAAAATATAAAACTAAAATATAATTAATAGAATTATTAAAATATAATTAATATAATTAAATTTAAACTTTAATTGAAATTAAATTAAACTTTAGCTAGTATATTCATGTAAATTTTATTTTTCTTTATTAAATTTCCTTTCAACTTGCAAAAAAAATATCTATTAGAAAAATATATTAATGACTTAACTGGAAAGTAAAATAATACTATTGAATTGAAATAATTTATCTTTTTGAAAAGATTTTAGATTATTATAAAAGATTAACTATTTAACATATAATTACAGAAAAATAAAAGAAAGGGAAATAAAAGATTTTAGCTCTGTGGACATTGGCATTTAATAAAGGTGCACAAACTATATCCTCACATCAGAATGCGTGAGACACGCACAAGTCTCCAAAATTATAAAATATAATGGTTCATAGTAAATGACCCCTTTTTTTAACCCGATGGATGAGCTTCTCAAGAAAGTAAAGGAAAGTTAAACGGGTTATAATTAAATGACAGCTCTTGGTTTCATAACGTGGCAGGGCCTTTTTAATCTTTTTTGTTATCTTCTTACCTTTGTTTTAGGACTTTCTGTTTTCAATCTTCTTCCTTCCCTTGTTTTTATTTTCTGGGACATAAGTACTCATACACGGTAGTAGGAGCAAATTAGGGGAGCTGAGAGCTCGACCTTAGGGGGAATGGCCAAACAGAGGGGCTACCTGTGGATAAAGAGGGATTACCTCAGTGATTCAAGTCATGCGACGACTGTGGCACTGAGCGTTTAGCATACGGGAGCTAATAGTGTGAGTCGCCACCCGAATAGCCATCGGAAAAAGAAATTGGTGAGCGTCTCAATTCACTTAAGAATGCATAAGACATCAAATAAATACAGAGATTCCAAGATCGGACTTATGCATTCCCAAGGCGTGATTCTTTACAAGCAACTCATAGGATTATATCTACCTTCGTTTTCACTACTTAAAGCAAATAAAGCACACAAATATATACCTACCTTTTACAACATTTAAGCATGCAAAA
>CANYLF012909460.1:0-15817 GCA_948193215.1 Bocquillonia castaneifolia
GCGGCTATGTTTCTCAACAAGGTAGCCATCAAGTAGAAGAAATACCAGCCTGATAAATTAGTCTTTTTAAACCGTTCAGGAGATGAGAAATGGAAAAAAAAAAAATAAACTTCCATGTTCTAATATACTCTTGAGTTTTCCAAATAAGGATTATGAAATCCCTAATGGCACTTAGAGGGCTTGAATAGGTATTAAATCACAAAAATAAAAATAAATACAAAAATAAGAATACATAAATTTATAGTGGTTCGGCCAAGATTTACCTACATCCACTTACCTAACAACTATTGGGTTTTCACTAATCTTCATTTAGTACAAGTGTTTTCAAGGCCAACACCAAACCTTTACAAGTGATTTTGATGGCTAATCACCCAACCCAAACCAAACCAAGGATCCTCACACTAAGACCTAATAACCCAAGAGTTTTGAAGGTAAACTCTTCAACCTTTAACAAGAAATCCTATCTCTCAACCCATACACAACCCTAACAAGATTGCATAGAACAAATAGAGCTCACAAGGCTCAAGCTTAAAGAAATAATAAAGAAGTTTTGCTAGAACAAGCTTAAAACATATAAGAGAGTTCTTTAAAGGATTCAAATCTTAATCTCAGGTTGTGTAACCCTAATGAAGTGTTTTGACACTCTATTTATAGGTTCTATGGCTTTTCTAGCTATTGGAGTAAGTTAAAATACGAAATAAATCCGTATTTTGATAAAAACAAACTTGTTGTCTTTTTCTATAACGGCATGCACAATTGTGCCTCTAAGGCACACGATCGTGCGTGATGACGTGGCTGGTTCTCATGCCTTCTGAAAATGCTGACTTGGTAGAAGAAAGAAAACACACGATCGTGTATTGGGTACGCACGATCGTGCACTTTGCTTGTGTGCACGAGGCTTCATTGTGCAAATGGCTCGTGTAGATTCCCTCATCAAGTTGCTAGAACTCATGCACGATCGTGCATCCCTGCACACGATCGTGCGTAAGAAAAACAAACGATCGTGCATCCCTTAGCTTGCCTCATGTGAAGTTTGCTCGACTTAGCATGGTTTTTATTTCTTAGTGCCCGATCATGTACTAGGACACACGATCATGCGTAAGTGATACACATGATTGTGCTTCCTGGCACATGATCGTGCCTTTTGCTCTATTTGGAGATTTTTTGCAAAATACTTGAGTTAAAGTTAAATTCATGACTTAGTGGATTATTGTATACATCGAAAGGGATCTTGGATCAATAATCTCCTATTTTTTGATGTAGGCAATACTTCCTAAGTCAAAGATAGTGAGGTTAGGAGGTAAAATGCTCCCCTTCAAACCAAGAACATATATAGAAGACAAATTTCAAGAATTTAAGGGCAAATTAAGGGCAAACCATTCACACACGAACATATATATAAAAAAGATAACCAAACATCCACAACCAAGTTTCAAAGGCCAACAACACTAGGCCATAAAATACAAATCACAAAATAATAACACAAAATGCAATGCAATGTATTTAATGTTCATGCAATGCAAACAAAAACAAGCATCTTCTCCCCCTTTGGCTACATCAAAAAGGGTCTCCAATCTCCCACATTAAGCATCCGGAGGAGGTTGAGAAGATCCACCAAAGTTTAATCCCCGAATAAGCGCCTTAAGCCCATCAAAATGACACTCAAAGTGATCAAACCTCACATCATTACGAGCTTAAAAGTTGTCAATAAGAGTACCCAAATTGGCAATGTCTTGAGTCATCTTGTGAGTAACTTGATTGAGCCAAAAGTGAAAGCCGCCAAAGGTGTCATGGAAGTCATCGGATGTCATTGGAACTCCATCCGATTGATAGTCTTGGTCCTCTTATTCTTCATCATCAACATCCATGTCGGCTTCTTCTTCTAAGCCTTCATCACCAATAAGAGCATCCAAGACATAAACAAGAGTCTCCATAATCACATCTTCATCTTGGATGGCATTGATGACCACTTCTTTGTTCTTGGTAACACCGAAAATTATTACAACCCTCTATAAGGACCACCCCAATACATAAAGCGTTTATCAGCCAAGTGAAATCTGAGAACTCCGGCTTGATGAAAGTACTCCATATCAAAGGAATAGGTAGTTACAATGTCTTCGTTGTTTATGTCCTTCACATTCTTGATCGCCCCAATCCGAAGTGCAATGTAGGACATAAAAGCACAAACGTTGACCTTAGCATCCTTGGAGTTGGTGATTTGCATTAAATTATCGATGAGAAACTTGTTGGTTTCCATCTTTTTACCCTTCAAAGCACCCCACATGAAGAAAAGGTCAGCTTTGGTGACTTTTACATTGCTTTTACCCCTCACATTGACAGAATAGGCAATCATATGATGCAAAGCCCACAAAGGTAATGAAGAGAGATAAAAGGAGCCATACTTACTACTTAACCACCGTGGTGCATTTGTAGAGGCTTTGGTCTAGAAATCGTCAGCCTTGAATGCGTCTGGAAAGGTAGTATAGCCAGTAGAAGGAAGTTCAAAAATCTTATAAAAAAGAATCATACCAGACGGTGTAGACCTTCCCTCGAATCTTAAACTGGGTAGTGTAGTGTCCTTCTGAAGCCCTTGGATTTACATACACATAGAATGTGGCTAGAAATTCACATGTGAGGGCATGTTCTTGCAAATTTTTTATGGAAGTGAACTTACCCCAGCCCAAGGCATCCACCCATGCCATAACTTGATCCTTAATCCCAAGCCCAGCTAATGTATTCTTGCAAAGGACATGGCATGGCTTAAAGGACCTCCTACGAATGATCTGGAATTTGTCCTTCTGCTTTTGTGTCATTTCAACTATCTAAACAAAGCCTGCTCTCTGAGCCCTAGGCACTTGAGACCTAGAAGGAGGAGGAGGTGGAAGGGGATCTTGAATCTGATGTTCTTGTACCTGTTCTTTCCAATGTGTAGTAACAGCGGAAGTTTTTACCTTCTCTGATCTTCTTTCTGGTGGAGGAGGTTTGGAATCCTTGGCTCTTGAAGGATGACCAATGGATTTGGCCCTTGGAACCTTGTTGCTAGAAGAACCCATATTGAATGATGTATGAGGTGCAAATGAAGTGTGAATATGAGAGAAAGAATGAGAGAAATCAAAACAGGAAAAGGGGTTTGATTTTGGAAAACCTAGAGAGAAAAGGAAGAGTGTGGAGAGTGAAATTGAAGAAGAGAGGTTTTAAAACATAGAAAATCATTTCATTTGCTTCAGATGGGAGAGGCTAACTGTTACATGCAGTTAATCCTCTCTTTTTTCCCTCGAAAACCATTTTTAAAAAATGTGAAAGGACATGTCTACCTCGACATGCACGATCGTGTGCCATAGACGCACGATCGTGTGAAAGACACACGATCGTGTGTCAAGCTCACATGATCATGTGAAACTCAAACGATCATGTGCCTATAGCACATGGTTGTGAATGCTAGAAAAGGGGTAAAAAAGGTTTGAGAAACTTATGTAAAGGCTAGAAAAAGGTTTTGACATGCCTTGAGGATGATAAAACCCAAAGAAAGAGATTGAAAAGCACATTTTGAACAACCAAAAGCATAAAGGTTCATGGATGCACATGGACTATGAATGCACTAACAAAGAGATGCACCATCTAGCATTCCAAGTTCACCTTTGATGAAGTTCATACGAGCCTCATCTAAGGGCTTGGTGAAAATATCAACCAATTGGTTGTTGGTGTCAATAAATTCTAACACAACATCATCGTTTTGGACATGATCACGTAAGAAATGATGACGAATATCAATATGTTTGCTCCTAGAATGTTGTATGAGGTTTTTAGAAAGGTTAATGACACTAGTGTTATCACACCTAATTGAGATAGGTGAAACACCATAGCTATAGTCCTTAAGTTTTTGTGTGAGACACAACACTTGTGCACAACAACAACTTGTCACCACATACTCCGCCTCGGTGGTGGACAAGGCAACCGACACTTGCTTTTTGCTACGCCAAGATATGAGACTTTGGCTAAGCAATTGGCAAGTACCGGAGGTACTTTTTCTATCCATAAGGCTTTCGGCAAAGTCCGAATCGGAGTAAGCAATGAGATCAAATGAAGCATGTTTCGGATACCAAAGTCTTGAAAGCAAAGTGCCACACAAATACTTCAAAATGCGCTTAACAGCATGCAAGTGAGACTCTCTAGGAGATGATTGGAATCTAGCACATAAACACACACTAAACATGATATCCGACCTACTAGCTGTAAGGTAGAGGAGTGAGCCAATCATACCTCGGTATAGTTTTTCATCAATAGGCTTGCCACTTTCATCCTTGCTTAGCTTTGTTGTTGTGGCCATTGGAGTCTTAATAATCTTGCTATTGTCCATCCCAAAGCATTTGAGAAGCTCATTTGTGTACTTTGCTTGATTAACGAAGATGCCATCTCTCTTTTGCCTAATTTGAAGGCCTAGGAAATACTTGAGCTCACCCATCATGCTCATTTCAAATTCCTTTATCATACAAGTAGAAAACTCCTCACACAAAGACAAGTTAGTGGCCCCAAAAATTATATCATCAACATAAATTTGCACTATGAGGATGGCTTCACCTATTTTTTTGATAAAAAGAGTGGTGTCAGCTTTTCCTTTTTGAAAACCATTTTGGACTAGGAACTTGCTAAGCCTTTCATACCAAGCTGTAGAAGCTTGCTTCAATCCATACAAGGCTTTAGGAAGTTTAAAAACATGATTTGGAAAAGCATGATTCTCAAAACTCGGAGGTTGTTCAACATAAACTTCCTCCTTAATGAAGCCATTTATAAATGTACTTTTAACATCCATTTGAAAAAGCTTGAATCTATGAATGATGTAGATGCAAAAAGAATGTGAATGGCTTCAAGTTTAGCAACCGGGGCAAATGTCTCATCAAAGTCAATGCCCTCTTGTTGGTTTTATCCCTTAGCCAGTAATCTAGCCTTGTTTCTAGTAATGGTACCACTTTCATCAAGCTTGTTCCTATAAACCCACTTGATACTGATAATAGAGCAATGCTTAGGCCTAGGAACTAAGTTCCATACCTTTTTTCTCTCAAATTGATTGAGTTTCTCTTGCATAGCAAGCACCCAATTCTCATCATTGAGTGCCTCACTGATGTTCTTTGGCTCAATTTGAGAGATGAGTGCTAGATTGTTAAGGGTTTTGAGTTTAAGTCTAGTGCTTACCCCTTATGATGTATCATCAATGATGAAGTCCCTTGGATGATCTTTTTTGAATTACCAATCTCTAGGGAGGTCATAAATGGATGAAGACATAGCTTAGAGGTGAGATGGAAGTTGCTCATTTACTTGTTGTTGACTTAAACTAGCCACTTCTTCATTTGAATTTTGTTGAGGAGCAACTACCATTTGTAAGTTGTTTTGACTTGTCTCACTTGATTCTCCTTATTCCTTTATCAAGTCAAGTCCATCCATAGCACCTACAAAATCATCAAAAATGTGTTGGACTCATTTAACACCACATGCATAGACTCTTCTAACACCATATGCATAGACTCTTCTACGACTAAGGATCTCTTGTTGAAGACTCTATAAGTTTTGCTAGTGAGAGCATAACCAAGAAAGACTCTTTCATCAGTTTTAGAATCAAATTTCCCAATGTTTTCCTTGGTGTTTAATATAAAGCATTTGCAATCGAATACTCTAAAGTATGAAATTTTGGGTTTTCTTCCTTCCCAAAGCTCATAAGAAGTTTTATTTGTTAAAGGTCTTTTATAAACATGGTTTGTAATATAACCAGCGGTGTTAATTGCTTCGGCCCAAAAGTAAAGAGGCAAATTGTACTCTTTGAGCATTGTTCTAACCATTTCTACCAAAGTACGATTTTTCCTTTCAACTACCCCATTTTGTTGAGGAGTTCTAGGAGAAGAAAATTGACGTAAAATACCATTTTCAACACAAAAACCTTTGAAAAGCTCATTTTCAAATTCCCTTCCATGATCACTTCTAATAGAGGTGATGTAAAAACCTTTTTCATTTTGAACACATTTTGAAAGTGATGTAAAAGCATAGAAAGCATCATCCTTATGAGCTAAGAAGCATACCTAAGTATACCTAGAGTAGTCATTAACAATCACATATGCATAGTTCATGCCACTTAAACTAGCAACTTTTGTAAGTCCAAACAAGTCCATATTCAACAATTGTAGAGGTTTTGTGGTGCTAACATGATTCTTGAGTTGAAAAGAGGACTTGGTTTGCTTCTCCATTTGACAAGGTCCATAAACTTTATCCTTTGAGAACTTGATCTTTGAAAGACAAACAACAAGGTCATCCTTGCATAAATCTCCTAGGAGTTCCATGCTAGCATGACCAAGTCTTCTATGCCATAGCTAAGAGTCATTGTTAAATGACATAAGACACTTAACATCTTGGTTTGCAAGGTTCTCAAGGTCAATTGTGTATAAATTGATAATCCTTTCTCCCTTGAACATTACCTTATTATCCATTAGATTTGATACAAGGCAATGCTTAGAGTCAAAAGTTACTTTATAGCCTTTGTCAACAATTGACTAATACTCAAGAGATTATGTTTAAGCCCATCAATAAGCAATACATCATCAATGGAGGTAGTGCAATGAGAGTTACCTATTTTTCCAATGCCTATCACCTTTCCTTTGGCATTGTCTTCAAAGGTGACATCTCCTCCACTCTTTCTTTTTATGGAGATGAGGTTTTCCATATTCCCGATCATGTGCCTTGAGCATCTACTATCAAGATACCATTTGTTATTCTTCTTGGACGCCTTTAGACACACCTACATCAAAAGCAAACTCAAGTTGGAGCCTTAGGTACCCACTTATAAATGGGTCCTTGGGGGTTAGTAGACATGTAATCCATTGAAATAAGCTTCAAATGGTTCTTCCTAATATAGCATCCATTATTTTTATGCCCATGTTGTATGCAATAGAAGCATTGATAATTTGATCTTCTATGTGCATGATACTTTGGCCTTGGAGCATAGGAACCTCTCTTACTCTTCTGAGCCTTTTGGAATGTTTTATCCTTAGGTCTTTTAGGAGTAGACTTCTTGGGTTCATGGAGATTATGAGGATGATCATGAGCCTTAGCCTTAGGTACCTTGACCTTTGAAGGTGTCTTGGCGACCTTAGGTAGAGGCTTATCATTCTTTGGAGGTGGATTAGAAGTTTCACCTTCCTCTAAAGCATCCACATTAACATCAATGCTAGAGGTTTGAGGAGTTGAGGATTTCACAAACACGGTTTTTGGAATAGAAGTAAGAGTGGATGTTCCTTTAAATCCCAATTCTTGTTTGATTGAAGGAGACCTTTGGGACAAAAGAATGTTGTCCAAAGTTCCCTTTCCTTTCTCAAATTTGGAGATGGTGGTTTTTAACTCATCAACTTCTTTATTCAATGAACTATTCTCAAGAGTGAGATTTTTCATTGAACAATTGTCAACAAGACTCTCTTGGAGCATAATCATAAGTTCTCCATTGGAAGACTTAAGTGTGCCATCCAACATCTTTAAATTGCTCAAGTCCATCTCAATTTATGCATTCTTTTCTAAGTAAAACTTTAGTTTTGAAAAATATTGATTGCACTTAATTGAGAGGATTACAAGTAATTCCTCACTATTGATTTCAACCTCGTCATATTCACAATCATCATCACACAACTCAAAATGAGAAGTTGGATCACTTACCTCTTTGGAAGGATCTTCAAAGGCCATGAGACATAGGTTGGCAATGTTCTCTTGATCACCTTCAAAAACTTCACTAGGTGCATCCTAACCCGCTTCGTAAGATCTCTTTGGCTCTTTGGCACCCTTTTTCTTAAGATGATAGCATTCTGATTTGATATGCCTTGACTTGCCACATTCATAGCACACCGGTTCATTTTTCTTAGATGATCCCATCGTCTTCTTGTAGAGCTTGTAGTTTCTTCTACCTCCCTTGTTCTTGAAGGTAGTAAGAACATTTTGAACTTGCTTAGTGATCATAGCTAGTTCTTTCTCGTCAAGTTCCACCATTCCTTCATCTTCTTCCTCTTGTTCGGATTCTTCTTCCTACTCACTTTCTTCCCTAACTTCCCTTGAACTTCTTACCGCCCTAAGCCCAATGTTCTTGCACATCTCATCTTTTACATCATCATAATTCTCCATTTCATAAGTGAGAGGCATGCCAACAAGTTCACCAGTTCCAAGAGTGGCAAGATTGTTAGCTTCCTTGATAGAGGTGACTTTGGACTCTCATTGCTTCTTAGGAAGTGCTCTAAGGATCTTGTGGTTGACATCCTCCGATGTGTAGATTTTCCAAGTTTCTTGAGATTAGTCACAATGTCCATGAAGTGGTTGGTCATTTTTATTACCCTTTCATTTGGCTTGCACTTGAAGGGCTTCATACTCATACACCCATATTTGACACTTTTGTTGCCTAACTTGAGTGGTTCCCTCATTGTAGTTCACATGTGCTTCCCAAACTTCCTTGGCTGTGTCACATCTTTGAGCTCGGCTGCATTCCTCCCTTGACATGGAACTCAAAGAATGGTGACGGCTCTTCAGTTTTTACCATTAGCTTCTATCTCCTCCTTAGACCACTCACTTCTTGGCTTAGGCACTTGGGCTCCATCAACATCCTTCATGGGTGGTTTCCAACCATTGAGTACAACCGTCCAAAGATTGACTTGATCACTATGAAGATAGAACTTGATCTTGTGCTTCTACAATGGGTAGTCAGTTCCATCAAAGTAGGGCTTTAAGTTGTGAATACAAAGCTCCGATGCCATTTGATCTTTAACTCAAATCAATGAAGAAAACACAAATGAGCACTAGCTATGATGCCAATTGAAATCCCTAATGGCACCTAGAGGGTGGGTGAATAGGTATTAAATCACAAAAATAAAAATTAATGCGGAAATAAGAACACACAAATTTATAGTGGTTCGGCCAAGATTTGTCTACATACACTTACCCAACAACTATTGGGTTTTTACTAATCTTCAATTAGTACAAGTGTTTCAAGGCCAACACTAAATCTTTACAAGTGATTTTGATAGCTAATCACCCAACATAAATCAAACCAAGGATCCTCACACTAAGACCCAATAACCCAAGAGTTTTGAGGTAAACTCTTTGTTAGCCTTTTTGGGCATTTATCTCTTATTTTGATGATTGGTTAAAATCTTAAGTCAATCATTTTATCTAATATTTTTTGTAAAGTCCTTTTCAGACTTTTTATGTGCAACGGGTAGTTGCACAATATGGAATTGGTCGTTTTACATTGAAACGGGCAGTTGGACAATATGCAGCGAACCATTTCATATAGAAACAAGACGTTACACTTAGAAACGTCCTATTGCATCAAAGTACTTGAGTAAAATGAAGCCAAGAAGAAGTAGAGAGGGACACGGTCCAAAGGGTCTAGCAACGACCAAATGAAATGGACCATTTCAGGGTGAAACGGGCGTTACTTCAGCAATGTTCTAGAGTAACAACCCGTTGCAAGTTAAATTCTAACATACATATTATGTTTCAAACTCAAAATTAAGAGAATAAATGGTAAGAAAATAATGATTGAAGCTGCAATGTTCTGGAACTGAAGAGAGGCTATATAACTACTTCTCTAACTCATGTAAGAGCTAATTAACAACTTTCAATCTGTGAATTAATTACAATTGCCTCAAGTTCATAAAACCCTAGTTTTCTTATTATTCAATTTTTATGGTTAATTGATGAGCCTTGTGTGCTCAGTTTGAATTCCTTGGAAAGCTAGCTCTTGGGGAGTGAAGTTTAGGAATTGATTGTGAAAGGTTTAAGTGTTTACCTAGATTAAAACTCTTAGGATAAAGGGTTTCTAGTAAGAGAAACAATTAGGTAGGTTGTTGGGTTAGCCTTGATAAAAACTCATTGTATATGGTTTAGTGTGAGCCTAAACACTTGTATTCTATTGAATTGATATAATGGAAATCCCAATTGTGAATTTGGGAGTGGACGTAGGGATTAAGTTATGTCCCGAACCACTATAACTCTTTGTGTTATGAGTTTATCATTTTAATTTTTATTTTTCCACTAGATAATTTTTTACTATCAACTAATTCATCCCCCTCTTGATTGCCAAAGGGATTTTAATTGGTATCAGAGTTTGGAGCTGAAGATTTCATCCTTAAGTGGTCAAGCTAGATCAAATGGCACAAGAGGTGTGGGAGATTCTTGGGTAATGCCATTGTTGATGTTATTGGGATGATTTGATTCACTAATGAGGTGATGTTATGCTCAGCTAGGGGGTGCCCATGTTATAAGAGAGAAGTGTTGGGAAAAAATAGCATTAGCTAATATTTTCCCCTGGCGCAGCGGAAAGGCGGACCGATAGAACAAGCAGATGTAAAATAAATTAAATATGAGCAAAATAAATAAAATAAATAATTTGAAATGACACCAGAAAATTTAACGTGGTTCACCCTTAATTGTGGGCTACATCCACGGGTCAAACTTTGAAATTTCTTCCATTATTAAAATAATTAGCAGGCTTGCAAGAGGGATTTCTCTAGAAAAATACTAGAGGCAAAACCCTGAGATTACCCCAAAATAATGACACCTAAGTGTTTCCCAAACAACCCAGTTAACCTCACTATTTTGTCACTCCCTAATTATTTTTTCCTCCCCAAAATTTCACCAAAGCAATTTTACTTTGGCTCACTACTTAACACACACTACAATTTTCTGTGAGCTATGTGTTTTTCCTCTCAATTTTTTATGTGTTATAAATGGCAGAACTTATGCCTATTTATAGGTAAAAAATGTAGCCAATTTTCAATGAACAATTCGGTGCCATTGAATTCTTTTTTGACTTTTGTTCCAATTTTTTTTAAAATATTAATCATGTGGGCCCTACATGCAAAAGGGACCCACAATAATCTCCCCCTCCCGATTACATGGAGGGCTCCACCAGTCCTGCAGCTTATTGACAGTATTAAAATTTCACTCTTAGAAGAGTCTTGGTCAGCATGTCGGGTGCATTCTCATCTGTGTGAATCTTTTCAAGCTATAGTAGCTTCTTCTCCAACACATCTGTAATCCAGTGATATCTCACATCAATGCACTTTGATCTAGAATGAAAGGAGGAATTCTTCCCAAGGTGAATTGCACTCTGACTATCACAAAACAACTCATACTTCTTCTGGTAGAAACCAAGTTCACTTAAGAACTTCTTCATTCACAATAACTCCTTACATGCTTCAGTTACAATAATAAACTCTACTTTAGTTGTTGATAGAGCAACACACTTCTGTAGTCTTGACTGCCATGACACAGCTCCTCCTCCAAAGGTAATCTGGTATCCTGATGTAGACTTTCTCGAGTCAACATCGCCAGCATATCAGCATCTGTGTAGCCCATTAACATAGGTTTTCCATCTCTAAAACATAAACATATTTTGGAGGTACCACGGAGATACCTGAGAATCCACTTAACTGCATCCCAGTGTTCCTTCCTAGGATTTGAAAGTAACCGACTCACCACTCCTACTGAGTGAGTAATATTTGGTCATGTACACACCATGGCATACATCAAACTCCTAACTGTTAAAGCATATAGAACTTTGTCCATCTCATCCTTCTCATCCTCTATAGAAGGGCATTATTTGTTACTCCGACTAAAGTGATTAGTAAGAGGGCAACTAATCACTTTAGCCTTGTCCATGTTGAACCTTTGAAGTACCTTCTCAATGTACTTCTCCTATGACAACCACAATTTCTTGGCGCCCCTTTCTCTAGTTATTTTCATGCCAAGAATTTGTCTTGCTGGCCTAAAGTCTTTCATAGCAAAAGACTTGCTTAACTGCCTTTTAAAGCTGTTGATTCTGGAAGTATTCTGGCCAATGATTAACATGTCATCCACATAGAGCAAAAGAACAATGAAATGATCATTGGAGAATTTTTGAACAAACACACAGTGATCTGAAGTAGTCTTCTTGCAGCCTTGCTCCCCCATCGCAGACTCAAACTTCTTGTACCACTGTCTCAGTGCCTGCTTCAAGCCATATAAGCTTTTCTTAAGCTTACAAACATAGTCTTCTTTCCCCTGTACTTTGAAACCCTCTGGTTGCTCCATGTATATGTCTTCTTCCAAATCAATATGAAGGAAGGCTGTCTTCACATCCATGTACTCGATCTCTAGGTCGAGGCTTGCTGCTAACCATAGCACTGTTCTGATGGATGTCATCTTCACCACCAGTGAGAAAATCTCATCAAAGTCAATCCCTTTCCTTTGGCTAAACCCCTTGATAACTAATCTGGTTTTGAATCGTGGCTAGAGACTGTGTTCTTCATGCTTGATCCTGAACACCCACTTATTCTTCAAAGCCCTCTTGCCCTTTGGCAACTTCACCAACTCAAATGTTTTGTTCTCATGCATGGAATGCATCTCACTTTGCATGGCTTCAATCTACTTCTTACTGTATTCATCATCCATATCTTTTTTAAAGCTTTTTGGTTCTCCCTCGTCAGTTAATATCACATACTCTCTTGTAGAATATCTTGTAGAGGGTTGTCTGACTCTATTAGATTAGTACGGAATTAAAGAACCTACTGGAGCTGGTGGTTGATCATGAACAACTTCATCATTTGAGTCATCTAATGGCATCTCAAAGGGGGCAATTGGATCACCTACCTCAGGTTGATCATCAAGAGCTTCATCTTTAACTTCTCTCGGCACCGTCGTTAAAGGAACTAGCTCTACGTTTGTTTAACCACCATTGGATTCAGAAGCATTTTTTTGGGTTTTTTCAATGTCTTCAATGGTCTCATCCTCAACAAATACCGCATCATAGCTTTTAACAAGCCTCTTCTGAACTTGATCATAAAATCTATAGCAAAGTTGATCTTGACCATAGCCAACAAACATGCACTGTCGTGTGCTGACATCAAGCTTGGATCTTTCATCCTTTGGCACATGCACAAAGGCCTTGCATACAAACACCCGCAGATGATCATAGGAAACATCCTTTCCTAACCACACTCTCTCTGGACTATCATATCATAGAGGGACACGAGGTGAAATGTTTAATACGTGAGCAACTGTTAGTATAGCTTCACCCCAAAACGTCTTTGGCAACTTTGCATGAGAGTATACATCTAACTCTCTCCATCAAAGTCATGTTCATCCTCTCAGCCAAACCATTCAACTAAGGCATCTTCGGTGGTGTCATTTGATGTTGAATACCATCCTCCTTATAGTAAATATGAAATGGTTAGGTGTACTCTCCACTATTGTCTGTGTGAATGCACTTCAACTTCTTACAGGTCTGCCTCTCCACCAGAGATAAAAACTCTTTAAAGACCACCAGCACCTGGTCTTTAGTCTTTAGAAGATACACCCATATCTTCTGAGAATGATCATCAATGAAAGTCATAAAGTATTGAGCACCACCAAGTGACTTTGGCATTGGTCCACACAAGTATGAATGTATTAGTCCACACAACTCTGTTTTGCTTTCCTGCCAGACAATCAGCAGACTTCTTCAACTGGACCTGATCCAATCCAGGCAACACATTCTTCTTAGCTAAATAGGTCATACTTTTCTCACTCATATGACCTAGCCGCTTTTGCCACAACTCAACTGTACTGTCATTCTCCACTATGTTCACAGCATCCTGGGAGAGCTTCTCCTGCATCATGTATAGATTTCAGTACTTTTTCCCTCTGGCTACCACTAGTGATCCTTTGGTGAGCTTCCACTGGCCGTTGTAGAAGGTGTTACAGTAACCTTCATCATCTAGCCTCCCAACTGAAATCAAGTTCAGGCGCATATCTGGAATATGCCTGACATCCTTCAGGACTAGCCGCGTACCATTCTCCATCTCTAAATAAACATCTCCTTTTTCCTATAACTTTTGAAGAATCTTTATTTCCCATTCTGACAACACCAAAATTCCTTGGTGTGTATGAAGTGAAGAATTTCCTTCGAGATGTCACGTGGATGGTAGCTCCATTGTCAACTACCTAACTGGTCTCTTGGGTTGCAAGGTTGACACTGTCTTCTTCATAGATAATGTGAAACTCCTGGGCAGCATTGGTCTATTCATCATCACTGCTGTCATATTGAGTATTCTCCTTTCCCTTATTTTTTTTCTGCTCTTTATTGAACTTTTGGCATAACCTTTTTATGTGACCCTTCTGTTTGCAATGATGGCACTCAACATTTGCATATTTATTTGACTTTCCCCTACTTTTATCTCTGGACTTTAAACTTTTGGTCTGACTACTCCCCCTGGATTCTGCAACAAGAACATCCTGCTGCGATGAAGTGGATCCTTATGCTCTTCTTCTCATTTCTTCATTTAGGACTCCACTTTTGACAAACTCCATATTTACTACACCATTCGGTGCAGAATTGGTGATTGAAATCTTCAAAGTCTTCCAAGACTCTTGTAGGGATGCCAACACCAAAAGAGCAAGTATTTTATTGTCAAAATTAATGCCCATTCTTGACAGCTGCTCCACGATCCCCTACAAATTATTTAAATGATCTGCCATCGATATTCCCTCTTGGTACTTCATCTGGAGTAGCCTTGTCAAATAAAATAATTTATTTTTGTTGGTCTTAGAAGCGTACAACTCCTCTAGCTTGTTCCACAACGTCCTTGCATGAGTCTCATTATAAATGTGATTATACACATTGTCTTCAACAAACTGTCGGATAAAACTGCAGACTTGCTCATGCTCAAATTCCCATTCCTAGTCTGTCTTGTCTTCGGGTTTAGTTGCACTAAACATCGGTAAATGCATCTTCATCATAAATAGGAGATCCATCATTTTTTTTTCTCTATATGTGGTAATTCTTGCCATTTAAATTAATCATTTTGCTCGTCTTCACCTCCATGGTCCCTGTCTAGACTTTAATAGAGTAAATAATAATCTAACTTATTTTCTTATGTGGAGGGTCCACTTTAGTGGCAACCACAAAGTATACGATAAGTAGATATTAATATTCTTAATAAAGCTCTGATACCAGATGTTGGAAAAAAAATAGCACTGGCTAATATTTTCCCCTGGCGCAGTGGAAGGGCGGACCGGTAGGACAGGCAAATGCAAAATAAATTAAATACAAGCAAAATAAATAATTTGAAATGACACGAGAAAATTTAACGTGGTTCACCCATAATTTTGGGCTACATCCACGGGTCAAACTCCGAATTTTCTTCCACTAAAAAAATAATTAATAGGCTTATAAGAGGGACTTCTCTAGAAAAATACTAGAGGCAAAACCCCGAGATTACCCTAAAATAATGACACCCAATTGTTTCCCAAACACCTTAGTTAATCTCACTTTTTTGTCACTTCCTAATTATTTTACCCTCCCCAAAAATTCACCAAAGCAATTTGAAATCCCTAGGCACCAAAGGGGGGGGTGGGGGGAGGGGGTGGGTAAATTGGTTGGTAATTAAAAATTGAAAACTCTAAGAGAATAGTTAAGTTTAAGCTAATTACATATCCACAACACAAAGATTTATAGTAGTCCGGACACAATAAGTCCTACATCCACTCCCCAATCTCCAATTGGGTATTCCACTATCTTTGATCCTTTTACCGGGTTCAAGATCAAATCCCAAGTGTTTTCCTTTGGCTCACACTCAAACCTTACAAGGAGTTTTTATCATAGGCTCACTCAAAATCTAGTGTTTACAAGGATCACACAAACCTTTACAATGTGGTTTTTCCTAAGGCTTAACCCACAAAACCTACCCAAGTGTTTCTCTCTCTAGAAACCCTTGTCCCAAGTGTTTTACTTGAGGCTAACACTTAAACCTTTCACAAATTGATTCCTAAACCTCAC
>CANYLF012911202.1:0-13831 GCA_948193215.1 Bocquillonia castaneifolia
TTTTCCCTTGATTTTAGTTATCAATTTTCATTTTAACTTGGTTTATTTTTAATTGCAATTTCATTTTTCAAGTTTTAATTTTATTTAATTGCTTAGTTACATTGCTTAGATTAATTTGCATTTTAATTAAAATTGGGTTCAAGATTTTAAAACAAAATAATCAAGGGTATTTGTTTTACTTTTATGCATCTCGTGCCTATAATCGAATAATCAATTTAAACGCTTGTCCCTGATGATCGACCTCGTATTCCGAGTATTACTACTGTGATAATCCATACACTTGTGGATAGTCGTTAGTTGAATTGTCATTATGGTGTGATATTGATTAAATTGAGATTTTATGAATTTGTTGTGATGGTGTTGTGCCTCACATATATGTGAAATTTATGAGAAAGGTGGCTATGTGCGATATATATATATTACTTTTCTCATAAATGAAATGTGGCTGTGTGCTATATATATATAAAATAAAAATTAATTACCTTTCTCATAAATGAAAGGAGGCTGTGTGTGAATATTTTACCTTTCTCATAAGTGAATCATTTATGTGTGGTGTTTGATGACATGATTTGAAAATATGGTATTATTGAATTTATTGTGAATCGGTGAGAAGTTGAAAGAATTGAGATGGTAATGATTTGGATGAGATTTTGATTGACTGAGAAATAGAAATAAAATTATTATGAATTGATTGGAATTATATAATAATGGAAAAGTACTTGTGATATGATTATTAAAGTGTCATTCTTGATATCATGTATTGCAAATTATTATGCTGAGTGTATTTATATGTTGTCATAAATTAATATTAACTAGCATAACAAGGAAGTCTTAGAAAAAGACTTCAGATATTAAGTTAATTATATTTAATTATATATTGATGCTTCTTTTCTCACTGAGCATCAAGCTCATTGTTTTCCTCAATAATCCAGTGTTGCAAGAAAATCAAATAGGAAGAGAAGGCTTATTTTAATAGAGCTCCATATGACTAGACTTCAGCGATCTTAGGAAAAAGCATTTTCTTATAATTAATATTACTTAAATTTTATTTAATAAAGAGTAAAAATAAGTAGTAAAAATAAGTTAGAGATTATTATAATATTTTTTTATGAAAGTTTATTTTATGATTAAATAAATATTTTTAATGAGAATATACTAAGTATACGTATAAACGGTTTAGAAAGGTGAGGCGTTACAAAAATACAGAAACACCTAATTAAATATTGGGTTTTCAGTTCAACCAGCAATTATGTAAAAAGTTATATATTTTATAAGTTTTGATCATATTTTTAATACAATTATAATTTCCTAGTGTATATTGAGTTGACATAATTATTTAGATGTATTTAAACTTTACCTTATAAAATTCTCCAATAACGTAATAATTAGTTATTCCTAAAAAAATTATTTGACATAATTATTTGGTATAAATATTATGTAATAATTAATATTATTTATAGTAATAATTATATATTGTGTAAAATGATTTTTTTTATTTAGTTGGAGAAGATGATTGAAATCCGAAATTTACGTGTCAATTATAACGCGTCTTATGCATATAGAGACATGTAGAATGAAGTTGGACTCCTTAAAAATTTATTAATTAATAAAATAATAAATGTTAATGTCCCAAATTGGGACATTTTAAGGGTATTTATGTAATTTATAAATAAAAATGTTTATGTATCTAAAAATAATGATCCATTAATATGTATTGAAAAACTAAATAATTTTAAATTAAAGACAATAATATCCCTATTGGGATGTCCCAAAATGTGACATTAATCAGGGACATTAATCATTATCCTAAAACAATAAATGTGTTGAATATTAATTAGAAGAGAGTTGATTCTTTATACTATTAAAAATTCATTTAAAGTTTTATATTTTTCTTTTCTTGTGACTATATATTTTAAAGGAAATGAAAATGTGGCATCCTATATTTTGAGTGTCTATAAGTAATGTAGAAATCATCGATCGATCACGTCTCACATGGAAAAACAAAAGCCTAGCTGACACCTGCAAATCTCACACAGAAGCTAAACTTCCCATTTTCTAAGAGACCGCAGCATAAAAAGAAAAAAACGATGGTTATTTTAAGGTCCCAAATCTGTTTCTTGGTTTTCATTGCAAGTTTACTGATTACAAGTAGCAGCCAAAGCCATCTGTTGCCTCCAAAAGACCATGTTGCTTTATTTATCTTTGGTGATTCGCTATTGACTGCTGGCATTAATATGTACCTCAAAAATCATACGGGCGGTGCGAGCGTCTGGCCGTATGGTGAAACATACTTCAAGAAACCAGCAGGAAGGGGCTGTGATGGTCGAATCATTCCAGATTTTATTGGTAATTAAGAAACCCTTACAATTAATTAATTAATTATCGCTCTTTTATATCTCTATATACATATTTTTACATAATTTGATAAAAAAAATGAAAATGAAAGTTAGTTGATACTTTTATTTGTTGTAGCTGAGTACTTGAATTTGCCATTTATTCGGCCATATCTTCAGCCTGGTTTTGATCAGTTCACAGATGGAGTAAATTTTGCATCAGGAGGAGCTGGTGCTTTAGTTGAAATTCATCAAGGAATTGTAACTTTCTTTTTCCCTTCTTAACCTTAATCAGACTACTTTTTCATAAGTACTAAGAGAAAAAAAAGAAAATTTTTGTAATTTAGACTATATGGCATAACATTGGAATTTCTCTAATTAATTTGCTTGTTTCTTTCACAGACAGTTGACCTTAAATCTCAAGTTAGGTATTTCAAGAAAATGAAGAAGCGGCTAAGGCAGAAAATAGGTGATATAGAAACCAAGAAACTTCTATCTCGAGCCATTTACATATTTAGCATTGGAACCAACGATTACATAGTACCGATAGTAACAAATTCCAGTTTGCTTCACTTATACTCCAGAGAAGAGTATGTAGGGATGGTCATTGGCAACCTGACAAATGTTTTCAAAGTAAAAAAAAAAAAAAAAACTCTTACATTAGTCAATTCTTTTACCCGATTCTTAATAATCTTAGTAATCACAATTTGATGTATCAGGAAATGTATGCAAATGGTGCGAGGAATTTCGGAATTGTAAACGTGGGAGCAATAGGTTGTCTACCTGGCATGAGAGCATCAAACTTGGAAAATTCTGGTGGCTGCGTGAAAGAAGTTACAGAAAGAGCTAAATTACACAACAAAAAATTCTCACCTATCCTGAAATACTTACAGGATCATCTACAAGGATTTAAGTATTCAGTATTTGATTTCTACAAATCTTTAAGTTAAAGAATTGAAAACCCTTTTAAATATGGTAAGTTAGAACTTATTGTCAAGGTTAATTCACTATCTAATTAACTTGCTAGAACAGGATTTTTTTTTTAATTTTTTAGAATTCTAATTTACGTTGCTTCAGGTTTCAAGGAAGCAAAATCGGCATGCTGTGGCACAGGACCTTACAGAGGAATGGGAATTTGTGGAGGGAAGGGAGATCGAAAAGCTTTTGAATTATGTGATAATCCTGATGAGTATTTGTTCTTTGATGGGCATCCTACTGAGAAAGCTAACCATCAATTTGCAAAGCTGTTCTGGAGTGGCACTACTAAGGTTACAAGGCCTTATAATCTTAAAAAAATTATTGCAGATATGGATGAAAATAGAGTTTTAGGCTAATATATAGATGATCTTCAGGAATTACATGAGTAGTCCTGATTAATTATAGCATAATTAAGAATAAAAGAGTATCAGAAATGGCATATTGGGATTGCAAAATCTCTGCTGCATGCAATTCTAGAATCCGGTGCACTAAGAATCTTGCACCTATGAACAGATTCAATTGTATGGATCGATTATGTCATACAATTATATTGAGTAATTATTAAACAAAGAAATCCTTTTAAGTTTGAGTTTTACCCTGTAAATTTCATGGTTATCCATCTAGATTCATTTCTTACCCAGAAAGTGATTCATTTTCTTTCTTTTAAAAAAAAAAAAAAATTGGTAATTGTCCTTCTAATCTCTTGTATTGAGAATTTTTTTTTGTTCTCCATAAATTATTTTTTTCTTATTTTTTTTCCTGAAAGTACTTTTTATCTAATTTATACATTAAAAACGTTTAATGTGAGGATCTCTATAGTCAGAAAAGATTTTACATAATAAAATTAAGCATAATAAAATTAAGTATGAATTTAGAATTGTACATCAAGTTGATATTACTACTTGTATTGACAATAAATTTTATATCAATATTCTTCTTTGACAGTAGGGATGTTTTGATTTTATAGATCCTTTATGGCTGTTTAAAAATAAAACATTCTGAGTTTTTCTAAAAAACATAAATTAAACAGTCTAATTATTTCTTAAACCAAAAGAATAAGAACACCTTGGGTATCTATTGTTTGCTACACTAATTAGGAATTTCAAATTGTAATCATACTCATTGAGATTGCAAGATTCGACTATCAAATAAATTTGAGTAGATCTAAATAATCGCTAGTGCCTAAATTACTAGGCATTTTCTAGCTTATTAATTGTGGAAGGGCATTATTAGAATAGCATGTGCATATTAGTAGTTCATACTGACGTTATGTTATGTCCTTGTATACAATTCTTGACAATTGCAACAAAACTAGCTATAACTAGACAGACCGATAATTTTCTAATGGCCTACTTATTGAGAGTTTCGCAGACAAAATAAATAAATAAAACCGAAATAAAGGGAACGATTAGCACCGAAAGCTTGTCAACTAATCTCGTTTACATGTTGAAAAACAAAGGAATATCATAAATGAGGTTCATCTATTATAGTAATTGAAAATGAAATATATAATTAATTATTGTGAAATTGTTTTCTGAAATAATCCTTTAACCAGATAAGTATTCCTTTATTTTTTTTAATCCTCTCCTTTCACTTTGAATTTAAATTAAGTTTTAAGTATATGATCTACCCAGGAGAGGGGTGTCGGTAATAATTATCAAATACTAGTTAGTATAGGTGATCCTACAAAGGAAAACAAATGTAAAACAGTATGGTAACAGCAACCAAAATAAAATTTTTGGATAATAGTATTATCCAAAAATAATATTATTTAACTTAAATATTATCAAAATCTTAAATACATTTTAACTTCTAAATAATTATTTATGAAAGTTAAAAAATAACTTTGAAAAAGGACCCATATGATCACCTCTCGTATTTTAGAATTATTTTCTTGAATATTTTGAGGCAGGTGACCAATCAATTCAAATACTATGAAATATCAAAGCGGCGTGCCTTTCATTCATTATATTTTTAGCATCTTGAAGATTCCTTTACTTTGTTTATTTCACATGAATAAATCAAATAAAGTTTTTATTTTCTTTTTTTTTTTTGGAATTTAGCCATATTGTTAGTCTGGTATTGTAATGTAAGATTTGTAAGAATTTTAGATTTGAAATTTTCACTTGTTTAATCAAACAAAGATTTAACTTGCTATTCACAGTATTTTATTTATTTTTTATAATTCAAGTACTCAATGGTTTGGACTTTGGAGTGAGTAAGTGAAAGAAGTCAATTTGGCACATGACTCAGACTGGGTCCCAGAGCTTTGCAACACTTGTAGTTTAGTAGCAATTGATTGATAGAAAGGAAATGACCTCAGCACCGCGAGTGTCAAAAATGATATTGTGGGACAACAAATGCCAAATTATTTCATTCTTACACTTGCACATAAACTCTGGTGCTCTTCCCAAGGCACTGAACAAAAATGATTTTAAGGTCCCAATTCTGTTTCTTGGTTTTCTTTGCATGTCGTCTGATTAAGATTAGCAGCCAAAGCCATCCTTGGCCTCCAAAAGAACATGTTGCGCTATTTGTTTTTGGTGATTCGCTATTTGATGTGGGTAATAATTTGTACCTCAAAAATCCTGCCGGCAAACCAAATGTCTGGCCTTATGGTGAAACATACTTCAAGCATCCAGCAGGGAGGTTCTCTAACGGACGAATAATTCCAGATTTTATTGGTAAGAATAAGAAACCTTATAATTTATTTATACTGTCCCTCTTTCCACTTCTACTTTAATTAGTACTGAAATTAGTTGCAAATAATATTTTGTTATGTATAGCTGAGTACTTAAAGTTGCCATTTATTCGACCATATCTTGAGCCTGGTTTTCATCAGTTCAGAGATGGTGTAAATTTTGCATCTGGAGGAGCTGGTGTTTTAGTTGAAATTAACCAGGGAATGGTACACAATTTTTTTGCTTTATTAATTCATGACTAAAATTCTTTAGGATCGAACCTTTTCTTTTAAATTTCTGCTCATTTTCTTGGATTGGACAATGGCATCATCAATTTCTCTAACTTTTATGTTTCTTTGACAGACAATTGACCTGAAAACTCAGGTTAGGTATTTCAAGAAAGTGAAGAAGCAGCTACTGCAGAAAATAGGTGAAATAGAAACCAACAAATTGTTGTCCAAAGCCATTTACTTACTCAGCATTGGAACCAACGACTACGGGGCACCAATCGCCACAAATTCCAGTTTGCTTCACTTCTACTCCAGACGAGACTTTGTAGGAATGGTTACTGGCAACCTAACAAACGTCTTCAAAGTAAACAAAATTAAAAAAGAAAAAAGCTTTTACTTTTAGTCATTCTCTTTTACTTGATTTTTAATAATTTTAGTACATCTGATGCTCATAATTTGGTGTGTCAGGAATTATATACAAATGGTGCGAGGAATTTTGGAATTGTAAGCGTGGGAGCAATAGGTTATCTACCAAGCATGAGAGCTTTAAACTTGGAAAAATCAGGTGGCTGCCTGAAAGAAATTACAGAGAGAGCTAAACTACACAACAATGAACTTGCAATTGTCCTGAAACAGCTACAGGATCGTCTCCACGGATTTAATTATTCATTTTTTGATTTCTTTAAATCCTTGAGTGAAAGAATTAAAAACCCTTTTAGATATGGTAATTAAGTTTATGTACTAATTGTCGAAATTTCACTATATCTAGCTACACCAGAAAGAAAAAAAATTAAGTTTTTTTATTCTATTTTACATTTGCTTCAGGTTTCAAGGAAGTTAAATCCTCATGCTGTGGCACAGGACCATACAGAGGAATGGGAGGCTGTGGAGGGGAGGGAGACCGAAAAGCGTTTGAATTGTGTGATAATCCTGATGATTATTTGTTCTTTGATGCACACCCTTCAGAGAAAGCTGACTATCAATTTGCAAAGCTGCTTTGGAGTGGCAGTATGGAGGTTACAAGGCCTTATAATCTTAAAACAATTGTTGCAGATTTGGATTAAGTAGAGTTTTAGGGTAATATAAAGATGCTCTTCAGGAATTAAATGAGTCCTGATTATAGCATAAGAATAAAAGAGAATTAGAATTTCATTTTGGGGTTTCAAATTCTCTGTTGCTTTCAATTCATTTCTAGCATTTCTTGGAGTAGGAATCTTGTACCTATTAACAGATTCAATCGTATGGATTCTACCATGCTATTGAGTGATTACTCAACGAGGAAAGAAATTTTAAAGTATGAGAGTTTTACACTGCAATTTGTCTAATCAATGCATAAATTCAAGTTTCAATTCATTTTTAATTTCGCCTCATACGTAC
Organism: Bocquillonia castaneifolia; assembly: GCA_948193215.1. Classification (NCBI taxonomy): domain Eukaryota; kingdom Viridiplantae; phylum Streptophyta; class Magnoliopsida; order Malpighiales; family Euphorbiaceae; genus Bocquillonia; species Bocquillonia castaneifolia. Next base: position 7,600 of record CANYLF012911202.1, read on the forward strand.
TAAGGTCAAAACGATAGTTTTTATTTTAAATATTTATGTTATATCAAAGAATGGTTGTTTGGACCGATTGTCTTTCTGGAGTTTTCTACCCTTTAAATTCTACCCTTGCGACCTATAATTACTGAGGACTACAATCTCATTAATTACTGAGGAAAAAAGGGTTGGATTGAGAGATCATGAATACAAGTTTTTTTTTTAGAGGAAAAATAGAAATATGCAAATTACACAAGAAATATCTTTTAACAAGTAAACTAATCAACTAATCACGAAACTAAGAGCTGATCCTGTACTAAACAAAGGAGAATAAAATTTCAATTGTTAACTTATCAAATAATTTTATACAGAATTTAAATTGTTAACTTATCAAATAATTTTAAACAGAATTAAACATTTACTATCTTATCACTTCCAATGACAACTGTTTTCCCTAAATATATAGGCTGACCATGACAATTTCATATTAAAAAAATACTATTATATTATTTTTTTTTTTTTGAGAAATATTCGCTTATTATTTTATCTCTTCCATTCAAAATGCAAACTATATAATGCACCAGAAGTCTCAAAATCTTGCCGATCTTCTTTTACCAAAAATTGAACCAGAAGAAGGGAAGAAAATGCGAATGAGGACAAGAGTAATTGGTCACATACTAGATAATGCTAATTGTTCATACCATGGTACTGGGACCTTAATTATCTAAAGAGGTCTGTCCAGTTTCTATTTTTGTTAATCTATTATTCATCTCTAAAGAGGTCTGTCCAATTTCTATTTTTGTTAATCTATATTAAACTTACACGTCACATCTAAAATCATATGAAAATATATAATATTAATAGTATGAATTTTATAGTACAAAATTGGAAAAGAAAAATTATTTATTTTCTATTTTGGGGGAAAGATAAGAGAAGATTGACAGATTATGATAAAATTTACCCTCTATTTATGTAAATTAACTTGAAGATGATGGTTATTAACCATAGTTCCTTGTTATAATTAATAGGCCTATTTGTAAAAGTTTTTATGATTTGATCATATATCTGCTTTAATTTTAACAATTATACCCATAGACATTTTTTTTTATTTTTACAATTTGTTACACTAGTGGTAAGATAATTCTAATTTAAATCAATAAAGTTTGAAATCTGAAATCAACGTTATAATTTACTATATTAAACGTAAGTCAATTCACATCAGAAAGTTTTTTTTTTTTTTTGAGAAGGCATCAGAAAGTTAATTAACCTATCAAAATGAAAAAAAAAATTAAGATAGAAAATTCTTTTTAAAAAATTAAAGTTGGTTGTTTTACAAAATTTAAGATTTTGAAAAAAAATAAATATATTTAACTTTTTAGTAATTAAAACTAATTGATTTCCTTTTGGGATAAAAAAAAAAGGATATGAACAGAGAACAAGACAAATAATTTGTACAAAATTCAAACATGCAAAGAGCAAAAGAGCTCAAAACTTAACGATCCATCTAGTGTCAGAATTAATTTGAGTGTTGTGGACTTGTGGTTTTGTGGTTGGCAGCGTTATTGTTTTCATCTTTTTTTTTTACCCTTAAAATTCAGAGTTATCAGACACTTCCTTAAACAACTTTTCTTTAGATAAATACATTACTTCACCTATTAACTTGTACGGTAAAACCTCAATTAATTAACATTCGATTAATTGATAATCTTAATTAAATAATAATTTTTTTCAGTTCTAATTTAGATAAATATATCAAAATACTATTTGATAAACTAATAATCTCTATAAAATAATATTTTTTTAGTCCCAATGATATTATTTTATCGAGGTTTTACTGTATTTTTTTATCCCCAACGTCTATGATTTTCTATTTTTACCTATTTCAACTTTGAACTTTTATCTACAACCTATTTCATTTGTCAATTTTTAGTTATAACATATTTCCATATTAAATCAACAAGCATGATTTGATTAATAATTTAAATTAGTTTGAGGGTTAAATATGTTATAAATAAAAGCTTATAATTGAAATAGATTATATATGAAAGTTCACATGTGAGATAGTTATAAATAAAAAAGTTCATTGGTGAAAATAAGTAAAATTAAAAAATTATTAGTTAAAATATAAAAATTGACCAAATATATAATTTCACCTATGAACTTGTACATTTTAAGCCGTAACACCTATGCTTTTTTTATTTTTACCTATTTCACCTATGAATTTTTATTTATAATCTGTTTCACCTATGAACTTTTATCTACACCATATTTTCATGTTAAATCAACAAGAATGATTTAATTACTAGTTTAACTAGTTTAAGGGTTAAATAGGTTGTAAACAAAAGTTTATAGGTACAAGAGATTATATATGAAAGATCATAGATGAGATAAGTTATAAATAACAAGTTCATAGATGATATAGATAAAATTAAAAAGTCATAGGGTCAAACTTCAAAATATAAAAGTTGATATGAGAAATTATGTATTTAGCTTATAAAAATTCATCAGTAATATTATGTTTTTGTTCCTTTTCTTTCAATTCTCAGAAATGATCACTATTTTTTCAAATGTTGAAGTCATCTAAACTACATTATTTAAAGTTGCAAATCGATCATTAATTACTTCTGCATCAATTGGTCACTGTACTGAGCTTCCAATTGAAGCAGACGAGTGTGATCCATCATTTTCTCTATCTTTCACCGCATAATCTATAGTAATAGAGATCTTACAAAACTAATAAGTTTATAAATAAATTAATTTAATTTAAATTTTAAAATATTTAATTAGATATTAAATTTGATAAGTTAATAATTAGTGTTTTTAAGGCATAATTTAATGATAGAGATATTTTAATCGATATTTTTAAATTTGAATTTTCATCTCTCAACTCAAAAAAAAAATAAAATCAATTGGTGTAATGGTGGAATTTTATATTCATCTGCTTAGCTATGATGTTAACAATAAGGAAAAATAGAAAAAGGTACCTTTATATATGTAATTTTTGATAAATGTCGAAAGTAAAAATGATAGTCTTTTCAATATTTAAGTACCATCCTTTTATTATTATTATTTTGGTTAAAATCATGTAAGGCTATATAGAGATTTTTTTTTTCCCCTTGAGATGCTCTCCTAAGAGATTTTACCACAACTAATATGATTTTTTTTCCTAATGAAACACATGGAGCCTAAGTAGCACGGAAATGGAAACGGGGACACGGAAATGACATGGGGAAACGAGATTTCTGAAAAGTATAGGACACAAAATGTGGGGAAAATGTGTAAATATTAAAAATATAGGAGTAATTTTATAAATTTTAATTTTTCATATATATATGTACACATTTATATAAGATATTATTATAATGTAATTTTACACAAAATGTTATTTCATCCATATAATATTTAAAATAACAAAAATAAAATAACTAAACTTACCATAAAACTAACATAGAACGTAATAAATCAAAAATATCATACAAATAACATAGAAATAGATATATCCATAATAATGAATTTGAAAAAGAAAGACATTCGAATTATAATTCTTGAAAGTCATCACCATCATCCTTCTCCTTGTAATTTGTATCATCATTAAAGATTACCGTCTCTAATTCTGACTCATCTAAAGAGAGATTAGCAAATTGAAGAACACCTACATCTTCCATACTTCCAAATTAGGAATCATCATTAAGTTTAGTTTTTTAATATAATTAGGACTAGGATTTTTAAAAAAAAAAACTTCTTTTTTTTTAGGAAACGAGTTTCCTAATTTCTTAAAAATTAGGGAAACGGACCCAAAACTTTATAAAAATTTTGGAAACTGCCAGAAATGTTTCCTGTAGATTTCTGAAGGTTTCGGACACACATGCAAAGATAGTTAGGGAGAGTTTCCATACATCATAAGAGGCTGGCGCTCACCTAAGCCTCCCTTGTAGTTCCGCCCATGTTCGTTATGCATGTGACATTAACATATAAGCTCTAAATAAATGACATAATTTATTATAGAGAAATTCTTAAGTCAACCATCCATTACTTATTTACACTTTGATATAAAAATATAATATATTTAATAATTGGGTGTAATATTTCATACATTTAATTCACGTCACAATAAGTGTTAGATATTTTAATCTATCAATAAATATTTTATGTAATGATGATTTCATAATCTTTATTGGAACAATCAATTAATAAATCATTTCGCATGATATTCACGTACCGGGTAGAAAAGAATATTGAAGTGGGTAATGTAAGAAAGAAGAAAGAATCAATCTTGTGGTGGTGTGAGCCATTAGGCCAACAATTCCAACGAAATCACACTGCGAAGTTTCTTCCAATTGCTGCTAGCTGATTAAATTAAAAATATAGTCGTAGAAATTAATGTTTTACAAATGGAAAATAAATTCGACAAAACCTTCCACGGCGAATGTGCAAGGTTACAAATTCATTAGCATTAGCATTAGTTTTGGTTCAGCAACAACAGTGAAAAGTGCTCATTAATTGTACGTGCATAATAATATGATTCAGAAGGAGAAAACTAGGAAAAGAAAAAAAAAAAAAAGTAGACAGACATTGACACGCACGTCACATCTTGGGCACTTACAATTCCATTTAGATGACCACAAAAAAAAAAAATAATGGAATGTATGTATAGTTTAATATTAAACGGCAATTTCTACCATACTCCATCTTATTGATACTCTAGGTGAATTACTGGCCATTGCCGGTTTGGAGAGGGAAAAAAAATGAAACACATGATAACAAGCACGATTGATGGATTTGACCACATGTCAGGTAGCTATATATTTATGTCTTTGGTAGCAATATTGGCCTTTTTCTTTTTTAGTAGTATATTTACCCATTTCTGATTTCTTTTTTAGAAGGGATAAAAATTATTTAATTGGTATTTAATAAAGTACTGTATATTCGTTGAAAAAAAAGTATAGCATAGATTTCTACTAAATTTATTGATTGTTTTAAAATTATTAATTATTATACTTTAATTTTTAATACTCTAAATCTATTTTATTACTTTTTGTAAATTTATGAAATAATTTTAATTGAATTTTTATATTTTAATATTGTAAATTACATTTATTTGAACATGACAATTTTAAATGTCATATAGTTAAATTACACGACACGCTGTAGAGTTAAATAAATTTAAATTTAGTATACATAGGGAAATGTTTGGGTGGACCACGATCTATGAGTGAGACCATGAACCAACCAATCACATGTTTACACGTCATCAAATATCTCACCTTTTTAAAATAAAAATAAAAAAGTTGACATATCTTACACACTTTTTTGATGACATGCCAATTATATGTTATTGGATTGGTCCAAAGTTCCATTCATGGACCGTGGTCCATTCAATAATTTTTTATGTGCATAAATTTGGATTGTAATCAATTCATATTTAAACAAGTATTAGCTCATTTAAATATGAATAGATATATTTAATTAAATAGATTATCATATTAACATATTTAAACACTTATTTAATATAAGCGTTTACAATATTTGTCTACATTTTTTACCTTTTATTTAAAAAAACACATGAAACTAAATTATTTTATTAGTACTAATTAGAAATAACAATGTGATGGGAAATTCTTATCACAACTACAATAAAGAAATTGTGATAAAATTATCTTTGTATTTATATTCATTTTGAAGGATTTAACATATATACTCAAACATGTAAATCCAAGTATAGAATATTAAAGCTTTAAATACTCACCTTAAGCAAAGCTCAAATCTTTCTTTCCAGCAGTGGAATAGCGAATCACGAACAAGTATGCAAGCCAAGAATAACCAATAAGCGATTAGCAGGTAAAGAGGTGCTCGTTGGTGGGTTTTAAGTTATTTATTTATTTTTTAATGTTAGTGGGTCGCACGTAAACCTTAACGGACGGAGACGTGATGTCCATTTATTTAATGGTGGATTTGTCTGTAAAAACGTAATTAAGCTGTTAAATGTCATTTTTTAGACTTTAGTGGCTGATCCGCTCCTTGACGCAAACGTTGATGGTGTTTTTGCACATTTGCCCTTTATTAATTCCTTAGTTTAGCTTAATATGTCATGTTAGGACTGTTCAAAATCGCCCAACCCGTCAATTTTAATCAATTCAATCCAACCCGTAATTAAAATTGTGACTATTAAGATTGATAGATTGGATTAGTTTGTATTTTTTTCAAACCGTTATTTATTGGTTGGATTGAATGTTGGAATGTCAAACAGCAAACCGAATCC
>CANYLF012914465.1:0-30308 GCA_948193215.1 Bocquillonia castaneifolia
TATATGGTAGATTTCATTGATTTCCCCTTATTTAATCTAATCAAGTTTTCTCGTCTATGAAACTAAGGAAATTGTCTATAATTGTACGCGGACTTATAGAACTAACCCTAATAATTAATTCAATCTTCCAATTAATTCTTGAATCGTAAAGCAACTAATCTTATTAGAGAACTAATTACCCAAGTCATAATTACCAACCTTTAATGTGCCAAAGTCTTATTAACTCCTATATCGCAAGGCAATTAATAATTCTGAGTTTTGTTAATTAGAGCTATTGTCTAATTCTTATATCGCAAAGTAATTAAACTATCTCAATTCATGAAATAAAGGTGATCAAGCTTTAATCAAGCATAAATGCAAATCAACAAAATTCATAGATTTGGGGAGAAAACTCAAATTAAATTAAATAAGGTTTAAAATCGACTACATCATCCTATACTTGAAAAAAGAAAATTAGTTCATGGAGAATGGAAGAAGAACACCCAAACAATAATTATAAGTTGAGAGAAACATGAAGAAAGAAAGAAAACCCCTTTTTAATCTTGAATCTTCAATCTTCAATCTTGAACTTCCTTATGAAATCTTGCTTGAATGGTGGAATTTATGTATAGTTATTGTAGAGAGAGAGTTCCCTCTTCTAGAGAGATGATTTTTCTTATTTTCTGCTTTATATTACTACTTATATATGTATCTTTAAGTCCAAAATTGGATTAGGGTTGGATTCCTTCTTTTAGCCTATTTTTCTCACGACATGACCACAACACGACCTAATTAGGTCGTGTTGCAACCCGTGTTGACTTCTGGACACTTCTGCCCCCATTTTGAATCACGTCATCAGGTTTCGCAAGTGACATGACCTGCTACATGACCTAATTAGCCCGTGTTGCAACCCATGTTGAGGTCATGTCAGGCATTTTTAGCTCCTTTTGATTTGATTTTCAACCGAAACTTATAATTCGACCTAATATGCAAATAAACAATAAAATCAACGATTCTTTAAACAAAATAAAATTAAATATAATGAATTTTGACCATAATATATATATATATATATATATATATATATATATATAACCCTCATCAAAGACATGCATACATCTACCAGGAAAAAGCCACAAGGAAAAGTGCATGAATGACGAGTAAAGTCAATGCCATCAAAGATATTGGAAACCATACTCGGGGGCAAGCAAGTTCAAGCACCATGAAGTTCAATTGAGGGCAAATTCCAAAACTCCCAGAAATTATCAAACTTAGAGAAATTCCTCAGTAAATAGAAAATTGAGAAGCCTTTCTAAATAAAATAAAGAAACATAGCTAGAACGCTTTTTCCCCAGTGTGAGTCACGAAGAGTAGATAACTGTATTCCCAGTGTGATTCATAATCAAGATTCTCAATGGAGAGTATGTTCTCAAAAATCCCTAGTGAAGTCCGGAAGATTCAACAAGAGACTCAACAGAATCAGAGTATAATCAACTTAGGTAAGTGCCAAAACTCTATCTTTTTAGGATGGTTGTTTCTTGTTAAACGCCTATAAGGATAAATTCATTCCTTGCTAAACACCATAAAGGCTAAACACATTCCTTGCTAAATGCCGTAAAGGTTAAATGCCTTCCTTGCTGAAGGCGCCATAAGTGCCTGATACTTTCCTTGCTAAAGGTGCCATAAGTACCGGATGCATTCCTTGCTAAAGGCGCCATAAGTGCCTGATACTTTCCTTGTTGAAGGCGCCATAAGTGCTTGATACTTTCCTTGCTGAGGGCACCATAAGTGCTAGATGCATTCCTTAATGAAGGCGCCATAAATGCCTCATGCTTTCCTTGCTGAGGGTGCCATAAGTGCCAAATGCATTCCCTGCTGAAGGCACCATAAGTGCCAGATGCGTTCCCTAATGAAGGCGATATAAGTGCCGGATGCATTCCCTACTGAAGGCACCATAAGTGCCGGATGCATTCCTTGCTGAAGGTGCCATAAGTGCCAAATGCATTCCCTTGTTCTAAATATTTAGAGCAAAAATCAGAGGTTGAAGTTAGAAGTTAGGCAGCAATTGTCCTAGATAAGACTACATCATGATGCCAGAATTGGATTAGTTAGGCAGTAATGGTCCTAGGTAAAAGCTTTATTATATTCCTCATGGAGTTGAGCCGAGGCAGCTGAGGTCCTAGGTAAGGTTCCACATTCCAAAGCTGAGGTACGCATTTCTTTTCCAAAAATTATATGTTTAGTGCTTTGTCGTCATTTTCCATATTATTGGTTAATACTCCAAACCTCCGACAAAGCAGGGGTAAACTGTAGACACCTAATTTTTGGATGCAGGAATGAGGAAGTGGCTTGGAGTTCTCAATGATGATCACTTATGCTCACAAGGCATAAGTAAAGTGATTATGGCTTTCATTTTGATCATGTGATGTTTCAAAATGGATTTCAGATTTTAAAGTGCATTATTTTGAGCTAGAAAATCATTTTGAAATAAAATTGTGCATTGTTTTCATCATATCTTTTCATACGAGCCTCAAAATGGCTTGAAACTTTTTATCATACTAAATTGGGCCATTCTACATGTTTTTATCTCTAATACAATTTTTCTAATTCTGATGTTTAAGGCTCTAAAACGGGTTTAGAACATATGCTGCCATGTTAATGGGCTTGATTTGATGTTGGGCTTGGATTGTGGTTTTAAAGGTTGGAATGGGCTTCATATTTCATTCAAGTGTTATGGGCTGGTCTTTTAATTAAATAATTAAGCTCTTTTAGGCTTAAGATTAGTTGATAGCCCAAGTTCATTTCTCTTTTAAACTTACAGGAGATTACTTTTGATTTGAAATTCAAAATCAGATTTACAGCAATCATTTCATTCAAAATTTGAAAATTAATTAACAGAAGATTTATTCAATCAATCTCCATTTCAAAATTCAAAACCTCCTGCTTAATTTCTAAGCAATGACACAGAGTCACTGCCTATAAATGGCACACTCAAACTCTTTTACAGGGGCTGAAAAATTTTGGGTGGGCGAGTTTACATAATTTGAGAGAAAAAGCTTCTGTAAGTGTTTTGAGAAAGAGAAAATAAAAATAAAAAAAACAAAATAAAATAAAAAGAAACAGTACGTGATTAACAAGAAAAAAGCCAATAAACTCACAATTGAGGGAAATCAAACCTTCCTGTAAGTCAAATTCAATTTACTTCCTAAATTGAATTATTGTCTGTTGTATCTGGAGTTTTGCTAATCTTCACTGTAAGTGCTCTAAACGCTTTTCATTATTAATTTTTAGTTGTTTCTATAAAATTATTATGATTCCCATCTATCATATGCATTGAAATGTTCATTTGTTCAATTTTGCCGTGAAAATTATTTTGAACGTACGTATTGTATTTTTTGCATTTTTCATTTGATTTTTGTTTTGTTGATTCTTAACATGTTTATGTGTTAGATTTATTTGATTAAAGTGTTTTAAAGCATGATTGTGTGATTGTTAATGATTATGGATGATTGTTATTCGATTTTGGCTATTTTACTTCACTGTACGTGATTTTTTTGATTTTTTTGTTTTAATGATTTTGATTTTGAAAATTGTTTTAAACTGTGTTTTATGATGTTTCTAAATGATTAGTATCTTTCAATCAAAATCAAAAGCATTTAAATTGATTTCATAAAATCACAGTAGATTGTATGTTCATTTCAATTTCAATTAAAATTCACTGTTAATCATTTAAATGCTATGATTTAATATTTTATTGCTTTGATGTATGTTTTTATGGCATCTAAATGATTTCTAAAGTGACTTTGTGCATTGTAATTGATTTCAATTGATTTCCATGAAAAGCCAGTGCACTGCATGTTTACTGTAAGTTATGAACATGATATATATGATTGATGAGCTTGCTGTAGTGAATGTTTCTATTATTTAGAGATTATTTTATGTTGTTTTGAATTGCTATAACATGATTTGAATGGCTTGAACATGTTTTGTGAAGATTCATGAAAGCTATGCATTGTGTGCTTACTATAAGTGAATGTTGTTTGATTGTTTAGTTGCATGCTAGGTTGGGTTGTGCCATATAGATGCTTGTTTTAGGTTGTTTGCATAATGCATTTGTGTTTTGGTTGAGTTTTCTACCAATTTTTGAGGTTTGGTAAGCCCGAAAGTTGCATTTTTCTGCATTTTTTGCTGTCCCCTGCATGTGTGTGTGGCAACGCCACTAGAGGGAGTAGATGAGACCCAAAAAGTGGTGTTGGGTGTTCACTAGAGCAAAGAGTGGCGTTGGTTTCTGGCAAGGCTCCCCTAGTGCTCTACAACTTCTGTGTATAAAAATTTCACGTGGAATGTAGCAAAAAGGTAGGTATTCAAACCTTCTTTGGTAAGAAATAGGCGAAACCATGCATGAAATGAACCTAATAAGCTACTTGGTAATCTATAGGTTAAAAGGGTAGCAACCTAGGTTGTGTTGATGTGCTGTGGTACTTGCTTTCACTGTTTGCATGTAATTCTAACTAATTATGGCTTGGTAATGTAAAATTAACTCTTCTTTGTATAGAAACTCACTTATGCATGCTTAAATGTTGTAAAAGGTAGGTGTATATTTGTTTGTTTTATCTGCTTTAAGTAGTGGAAACGGAGGTAGATATAATCCTATGAGTTGCTTGTAAAGAATCACGCCTTAAGAATGCATAAGTCCGATCTTGGAATCTCTGTGTTTTTGGTGTCTTATGCATTCTTAAGTGAATCGAGACGCTCACCAATTTCTTTTCCCAATGCCTATTCGGGTGGTGACTCACACTAGTAGCTCCCGTATGCTAAACGAACAGTGCCACGGTCGTCGCATGACTTAGATCACTGAAGTGACCCCTCTTTATCCACAGTGGCGTTAGCCCAACTCACTTGGAGAGTGGCGTTGGGCCCAATTCCACTTTGAAGAGTGGCGTTGGGCCCAATTCCACTCTGAAGAGTGGCTTTGGGCTCTTTTGGGCATCCTAACATCAGATTTTGCAAAAATGTAAAACCGAGAAAATGTGCCGAATGGCCTCAACTATCAACCATCAAAATTTCAACTCTTTCTGATACTTGTAGAGAAAGTTATGATAAAAATCGTCTGAAAAATGCCCTATTTATGCTTAAAACAGAAATTTTGGGTAAAACATGCCTTGTAAACTTAGAAAACACTTTGATTATGGCTATGAAATCTCTAAAAAGCAAATGTCAACTCAATTCATGCTATTTAAAACATGAATGATCATCATTGAGCCTCCGAGCTGCTTCTGCATTCCTACATCCAAAAATTAGGTGTTAACAAAGGCTAAAAAATTAATCTCTTTTCTCTCTCTAAAAATAAATAAGAAATCTTAGAAGAATTTTATGGTGAATAAAAAACTCAAGGGCTTCAATGATTACTTCAAGATTAATTAGGTTTTCTCTTTCCTTCATGAAAAACAATGAATCTAATTTCATAAATTTCCCCATCATTCAAACTATTAAAGCATTGATTGAAAATTGAAGACCTAAACTTAAAAAAGGTATATAATTTTTTTATATTTTTCACAATGAATTCTTTGTTTTTTTTATTAGTTTGGATTTTCTTTTTTTATAGCCATTAACTAATTATTTAAAGTCCATTTAGTAATTAATTTAAATTATTATTAGAGTATAATTAGTGAATAGTTAATTTATTTAAATTAAATTCGAGTTTATACTTAGTTTTCATAGGAAATTTGGGTTTTTAATGTGAAATTCACAGCTTGAAAGTGTAGAACATTACACGAGCCATAACTTAAGTTAAAAGACTTGGAATTGAGTAATTCAAAAGCCTAAATTTAAGATATAATTGATACCTACAACTTTCATGAAGTACTCGTGGCTATTTGAAGATTGAAAAACCTGAAAAATGAGTTACAAACCGGACGTTATGTGCAATCTTAGCTGAAATCTCACAACTAGAAAATGGTTATTCTACGACAGATGCTTTTGTCATCACAGACGTTACATATTTGCGACGGCTTAGTTCTAAATTTGCAACGGCATTCGAAAGTAAATGGTTTTTACGTCGGAAAATGTAAAACCATTGCAAAGTTTGTCGCAACTTTTTGGCGAGGTGAAGGTGCCAAAACTATCCTTGTTCTGTGATGGATACACCGTCATAATTTTGCGATGGACATAACTTCGAATGCAAATTTTTGGGCGAGGAACCCTAAATTTTAAGTTAAAATTTGTGACGGACCTAATTGGTTCTACGATGGCACGTCCATCATAAATTGTCGAGTAAAAAGAAACAAAACCCATTAGCTAGAGTTTTCTCCTCCACACACACCTCTTCTCTCTCTCTCTCTCTCTCTCTCTACTTTCCCTTCCAGTCCCGCCGCCACCCTCACCATCGTCGATCTTCCTTTGCTGCCACAACCACCGGTCTCCGCCACCTGAAGAAGGCGCAGACGTCGAAGAACGAGCAGCAGCAGCAACAGCCTTCATCTCCTCCGCCAACGATTGCAGCAGCAGTTGCTAGTGTCTTCATCTTCTCCCGCCTTCATCACCTTCGCGCTGCCGGTTTCTGCAAACAGCAACATGTATTTTTTTTCTTTTTTCTTAAAATGAATTATTTGATATTTGATTAGGTTAATTAATTGATTTTGTTAGGATAACTTAATTTTAGTTGAATTAGATTTAATTTTAGTTTAGGTTAGTAAAATTTATTTAATTTTTAGGTTAATGTAAGTTAATTATGATGTTAATTAATTTTTTTATATAATTAAAAAAATTCTGTTTTCCTTTTAAAAAAATAATATTCTGATTTTTTAAATGAAATTAATATTTTTTTATTAATTTTCTTAAATAATTTTGTTGTTAATTGATTGATAGGTTTTAATAAATATATTGGGTAAATTTAATTTGTTTTATTGAATATGAATTTTTGGGTTAAATGAGAATTACTTTTATGTATTTAAATTAAATTTAGCTTAATTAAATTTTTTGTTAAATAATATTCTATTTTTAATATTTTTAATATAAAAAAATAAAATTCTTTAAATTTAATTTTTAGCTTTAATATATATTTTTAGGTGAAATAAATTTAATTTTTGGTTAAATTAATAAGATAGGTTGAATATATGTAATTTATAGGTTGAAATTAACTAATTCAATGAAATTAATGATAATAATAAAAAAAATTTTGATCTAAAAATAATAATATTCTGTTTTAATTTTTTTAATTTTGGTATTAGATTAGGTGTTTTAATTAAGGAATTAGGTGATTTTTTTGATTTATGTGTGTTAGGTTAATTAGTTTTAGAATAATTGAATTAAAATTCTGAAATTTGAATAGAATAAATATTAATAAGATGTAATTAATTTATAGGTTTTAATTAATTTTGGTGAATTTAAATACAAAAATTAATTTTTTAGGTTGATTTTAGATTAAAAATAATTATTAGGTTTAATTTAGATAAAAAAAATTAATTTTTAAGTTGATTTTAGATTAAAAATAATTATTAGTTTGAAAATTGTTTGGATGTTTTGAAATTATCTTGTTCTTATATATATTTGTTAAATTTTTTAGAAATTATTGTTAGGTTAAATCTATTTTATGTAAATTTACCTAATTAATTCGGTTAATTTGTTAGTAATTAGATTTTAATTAATTATTTTTGGTTAATTATTGGAAAAATTGATCTGAATTAAAAAGAATAAAAATCTATATTATTAATAAATTTTTTATGTTAAATTTATTTTAGGTTACATAAATTATATATTTTGTGGTTTAATTAATAATGTTTAGGTTTAATATATTTAATTTTAGTTGAAATTAATTAATTGGATGAATATTAATCGTAATAATATTCTGTTTTAATATTTTTTAATATAAAAAAAATTAAAATTCTTGAAATTTAATTTTTAGGTTAAATATATTTTATAGGAGAAATATATTTAATTTTAGGTTAAATTAATAATTTTTAGGTTGGATAAATGTATTATAGTTGACATTAAGTAATTGATTGGAATTAATAATAATAATATTTTGTTTTAATTGTTTTCATATAAAAAAATAATAATATTTTGTTGTAATTATTTTTTAAATAACCGAATAATTATTTAGTGCATAAGATTTGTTGTACTTAGCTTGTTAATTAAATTACTTGTAATTACTGTTTGTAAAATGTATTGAATAGGGAATTGATATATATATTTTTAAATTATCTATAAATAATGTTTAAAGTAATTGAATAAAATTAGTGCATGTTTGAGTAAATTTAGATTTTTGAATATTGATGTGTGTTAGGGGAAATTCTATAATTACTTTGCTTTTTACAAAGTAAGCTTACTTGATCAACTCATCACCATCACATTAAAGTGTCATGATTACATTCAATGGTGATAAAATGACCAAGTAAAATTACTTTGTAAAAAACAAAGTAACTGTAGAAGGCACCACGTGTTAGATATAGTTTGGTCTATATGAATGTGATGGTAGATTAACTAGGTTGTTGAATATGAATTTTGTGGTAGATTTAAGTTGTTAAATATGAATGTTGTGGTAGATTTAGATTGGTGATTATGCATGTGCTGGTAGATTATGTTTGTGAAATTTGTGATGATGGAGTCTAGGTAATTTGTGATAGGACCAGCATTGTGAGAAAAATATAGAAGTGTATTTGTTTTGGATGAATGACCCCATTTTTTAGGGAGATACGTCTAGATATATGGGAGACTCTACCGAAATTTCGATAGATTTTACGTTATGTTTGAATTAGGCTAGAGACTATAGTTGACAAAATTAATAACTTAAATGAATTAGTCTTTCTATTGCATCATCCTTGCATCGAAATAATTTGATTATAAAGTATCTGACATAATTTGATCGGACCAACTTTTAATTAGTTCAATCAGTTTAAAGGCACAAACATCACCAATTTTCAACTTATTTTTCTGAGCAAATTCTTTCCAACCACGAGCCAAATTAGCTAATTTTTTTTTCATAGTTCTTATTATAATAATACGAGACAAACCGGATTTTCCCAGGAATGAGAATACTGATATACTTGATGCAAGTATATCAGTATTCTCATTCCTGAGAGTGTGACCTTCATCCAAAATAAGAATAGTAGGGATCTTTAGCAGTACTTCTCCTCTTCCTTCGTTCCTGATACTATGAGATGGTAAATGTACACAACTTTTTTCCTGCTCAAGGCTATAAGCACGGCTTATGGCTTGTCTTTCAACTGATGGGTTTCACACAATATCAAGTAAAATAACCCTTAAAGAACCCACAAGATTTAACCCCTCAGAGCACGCCTTTGTTGATGCAAAAGAAGGACCTTTGCTTCACTCTTTCTATCATTAAAACGATTAATCTATGAGTGACAATGAATTGCATCAATTTTTCAAACCCATGATGAAATCTGCGACAAACTACTCCGTAGCAGTTTTTTTGCGATGGACTAGTTCGTCGCAGATTCCGTTGCAGGTTTGGTCCCAAATTTTTGGAATTTCTGCTTCCAATCCCTTTCCGTCTCAAATTTCATAGTAGAATTTGCAACAGACATAACTATTCCGTCGCAGAAAGTCTGTATCAAGGAATTTACAAATGGACTTTGTTCGTCGCAGATTATTTTTTGTGACGGAAATTCAATGTTCTACGACGACCGCCTTCGTAGCTTACCTATTTTTTGGTAGTGTCGGAATTTTAAAATAATTAACTATTGGGAATTAATTAACATAATTTCTAATCCTTCTAGGACTTATGCAAAACTGTAGTTAGATCTTGATAAATAGATCAAAACAATGAAGCTGATTTAATAAATTTTTCATCATTCAAGCTACTGAATTTTTTTTAGGAAAATTGAATTCTTCAATGTGAAATTCGTAGCTTGAAAGTTCAGTACATTCGATGGGCGATAACTTGAGCTAGAAAATTCGGAATTGGATGATCCAATAGCCTAAATTCAAGATAAAATTGATATCTGCAACTTTCATGAAGAAGACGTGGCTATTTGAAGACTGTAAATACATGAAAAGTGAGTCACAGATCAATAGTTTTTTTTCAACTGTGAATTCTTAACTTGTGCTTAGTTTGAGTATTTTATTTTCTATAATCATGAACTAATCATTTAAAGTTTATTTAGTAATTAATTTATATTAATTATGTTATTTTTTTAGAGTAGAATTAATTATTATTTAATAAATAATTTACTACAAATCTTCTCGTATTTATAAAATAAAATTTGGAATTATATAATTTTTATTTCTTCTCTATCTTTCAAATATATTTTTTATGATTTTTATATTTGATTAAAATATAAAACATATTATTTATATATATAAAAAATAAAACATATTATTTATATATAAATGCTAAATTTTTTAAAATTTATCTATAAAAATATCAAATATTACTTTTAGAAGAATTATATTAGATAGAAATGATGAACCGCGCGCATCACACGGGTTTATCTAGTTGGAAATAGTATTAGTGACTAATAATTTGATAAAATTGAAAATGAACAAACCATATTCCACCAACAAATATTCCAATTGTATTTTTTTTACATATTTTACGAATTACCATATTTTACGAATTACACAAATAAGGGTTTTTATGCTTCATTTAAAAACTTTCAGGTCATAAATAAGAACAAAAATTCATCAGAATTAAAAGTGAACTTTTGAATAAAGCTGGGTCAAACACAACTGTTTACAGGGGTGAGCGAAATCTGACCAAACTGTAAAAATTAAACTGAAATTTAAGTTTGAATCGGTGATTCATCTTAAAATGGTTTGGTTCCGATTATAATTTAGAAAAATAATGATTTTCAGCTCTTTGCTTCTCATGTTGCCTGAACCGTCTGAATACGTGAACTAATATTATATAGTTTGGGAGAATGCTACATATAGTAGTTGCAGTTATCTAATGGCAAATTTCCTTTTGATCACATTCAAGGTCGATGATTATATTATTTTTTTTATTAGAAAGAAGTGTAAAGTAAAGGAAGGTTATGTATTAAAATAACAAAAATAAGCTTAGGTTTATTAAATTAATATTAAAGAAAAAGTATAAATAAAAAAACAAATAGATATACACCACCAAAAAAAGAATAAAATAAAAAAAAAGAAAGTATTGTGGAAAAGATAAAATAAAAAAAAAGAGTAGTTGATATTTACTTATAAGAATAATCTCGATGTTATGAAATATAATAAATGTTAAAATTGGTAAATAAACGTATTACCATTTCCTTCCCCTCCTTATTGTGCAAAAAAAAGTGAACATTTTAATTGTACAGATTGTTTAATTATCAAAAAAATATCTAATTTTTTCAACTTTTAATAAGCATATTATAAACTTTCAATAATTACGTAACAAACACTAATTTATTAATATTTTTTTCAAAAACGTTATGATATCATTTTTTTAGTTAAAAAATATTACTGTAACTTGTTTTTAACTAAAAAAATATTATTGTAACTTGTCAGAATAATTTTTTAACTTTTCAAGACAAACTGACTCAAATATTACATATTAGTTACCTAAAAGAACTAAAATTCACTTATTTTATTTTGACTTATGTGCTCTAATTTTAGACAGTAAGTTAAACATATTTTTTTTTAAAAAAATAAAATCTTATATTTTGATTATTACAGTTGAGTATTCAATTTATTAATTTAATTTTTTATTTTTTTCTTTAAAAATTATCATAGTCAATCACATAATTATTTTTTTACTTGTTAAAATAATTTTAAAATACTTTTAAAAAAAATTGATAAATTATGATTTACTATTTATGAAATAGTTGTTAAAAGTTGTAAATTTTAAGTATTCATTTAATAATTACCTAAGATTTATCATTTCTTACCCTTCCTCCCTTTATACTTTTTTTTTTCTTTCCCAGAAAAGTCGGAGAAAGAGAAGGTATGATTTACATCTTATTTTTTACACTTTTTTAGTTTCTACACGAACGAAAGTCAAAAAACCAAAATCGCCCCCTTATCATTTTATTTCATTTCTTTTTCATCACGGTCCGTTTACCAGAGATGTCGGAGTATAAGAATGTATGATTTACATCTTTTTTTTTTTTTTTGATAAGGATTTACATCTTATTTTTGTTTGCGTAGTGAGTAAAAAAAAACACTCAATTTGGCACAAGTTTAAACTAAATATTTGTGTTCTATTCCAATTATTATTTAAATATTAAATATTACTGTCTTGATTATGTTGGATCCATCCATCTAAGGATTTTTTTTTGTTTTCTTTATTCACTTTTATGAGTTTACGGTTCTTAGGTAATGATTTTTGGGTTTTAAGTAAAGATAGAAATAGCTGAAAATACTAATCAGAGGCTTTATAGTTGGTTTTAATTTGTTTTAAGTTAGTTTTTATTTATTTATTTATTTAATTGATGGGTTTTTCTGGTGTGTTATTATTTTTGTAGAATAAAATCACTTTGAAATATACTATGAAAAGGAATAAGCGGAATCACCGTAAAGGCAAAGCTTCAATGTCGAATCATGGCCAAATTAGAGGATCTCGTAAATCTATCTTTAGGTTTAGAGATATTCAGAAAGCTAATGAGGTCTTCAACACATTGCAGAGGCTTTCTCAAGCAGGGGATTTTGTACTAAGCCCAAAATTCTTGCACATTAAATCTCAAAATGATCATACAATTATTAACTTAGTAACCGCAAGGGTCGTTGATATTAAATGTTTTTTTAAAAGTCGGCATGAAGAATGGAAGACAGAACATGATGAAGCAACGTTATCTTCTCTAGATAAGAAAAAAAGCTGGTGGAATTGGGTTAAGAATGATTTCAGGACGATTTTCAGGTATCTTAGATTGTATATAATTTTGTAATTCTTATTACAATGCTATGTATTATTTTATTTCTTATTACAATGCCATACAATTTATTTATTTATGTATTATTTTAGGGACGTGATGAGAGGTTTGCAATTTTTAGAAGATCATAATTGCTCAATTAACTTGCGACGTGACATTTTTGTCACAAAAGATAAGATCACAAAAGATAAGAGAGCAAAACTTTTTCCCCGTGATTCTAGAGGAGGTAACAAAGTTGAAGATTTACACATGTTGATTGTGGAGTTGATCGGATCCTGTTTTAACTCTAAAATTATTGGGGATTCAGATTTTCAAAATGTTGCACTTGAGCTAATAGAATATTTGCAAAACTTAAGTACTAAAACATGGTCAGTCTTCTATCTTTATTATTATAATGTATGTACTTTTTTTTCTTTTGATTATACTTATGTGAGCAGGTTTGTTTGAGTGTAACAGGCAAAATGTACCGGAGAATTTGTTGTTGAGATGCTGTGTTCTTTTCTGGTATGATATGGATAAAGAAGACCTTGTTGAGACTCTACACGACTATACACAAAACCAGCACCTCAAAGGGATTATTAATAACTTTCTGAATGCTAACATACTCTGCAAGGATTGGATACATAATATCCCATCTAGAGGTGTTCTACACAAAGTCTTACTTCATCGGTCTAGTGCGCCCTATTGTGATAATAAAGATATCATCCGTTTTGCCAGAAATGCTATTGTTCATTCTATTAATCATTTTCCTATGCCTTCGGTATGTATTATGTATTACATATATAGTGAATTATGTTGTATGTTTAATTGAGTTAGTGCTTTTAAGACGTGTTATATTTAGGTATAATTCTGGTTGCGTTAGTTGTATTACTTGATTAGTGTTATCAATTAAATATTTTTGTGTTTCGTGTATTAAATTTGCTATTAAAAATGAACTTGCATATGTTAGAGACAATTTTTTTCATTACCATTTCCATGCTATGGTTCTTATTTTCCATTACTGCTACTGTTTTGGTATTTATAATTGTTATTGTTGTTTTTTTTTTCTTTTTCTTATACTCTTTATAATTGTTATTGTTGTTTTTTTTCCTTTTTCTTTTTTCAAATTTCTTCTTGAACATCGCTACACTTTTAAACAGTGTTGTGAGTGTTGTTGATTGTTATTATTTTTGTAGCTATGGGTAATATTGTTACCTTCATGATGACTCAGATTTAGGTCGTTGCGTTGTTCGACAAACTTGGATCCAAAGGCTAGTGTCTTAAATTTTTTAAATCATTTACTTTCCATATGTTGATCTATTTGTAAATGATCTTGTAGCAGGACTAGTTTTTTTATGTCTTTTGCTTCTATTCCTATGGGATACTGATACTTGTACAAGTTTCAAAAATAAGGCTCCAAAAGTATGATATTCTAAGCCAAAATTTATGGCCAAAACATATCTCTTCTGTTGTGAACATTTACCTTTTGGCTTTATGTAAAACTAGCTTTTTATGTTTCTGCATTCTTCACTGCATTTTTTATGTTCAATTGTGTCTCAATTGGTTTATGCATATGTTCGTTGCTTATAGCCATGTATTCATATGTTATGGAGTTGTGCACATAAAATGGACCCTTAAAAAGTTCCACCTTGAATTAACAGCTCCAATGCTTTGTACTTTTATGACTTCAAAAATGATATGTCAACTTGCAGAATAATCCTAATATGTCCAACTATCTGTAGGAAAATCGAGCTTTTGCTATTCAACATTTGAAAACTGCATTCCCTTTTTTATTTCGAGTGCTTGTGATGTGTGTCATTCATTTGGCTGAGAGTTTGGAAGATGATAGTACTAAGTTAGTATTACACGGGGTTCGTTCAAGGTAATGACAACTAAATTTTTTTTATGATACATATTGTTGCCACAAGTGAATTAATTTTTTTTTTTTTTGTCAAATTTAGCAAGGATGAGATTTTGAGAAGATTAATCTGGAAAAGAAGTGTGTGAGCAGCTGTGAAAGCAAAAGATAAACTAATTGCAGCAACGTGATCATTTCTATTATCTAGAATGACTACAACTTTCCACTGTATGAACTGCCTTCAAATCTGTACTTGGTAACAACAAGAAGCAGCTTAAAATTCTTGGAGAGGTCAATGATATTGAAGAGAATGTAAGTTTCATTCCTAGTGTTCTTAGGCTGGTTGATTGTTGATGTATTTCCTTGTTTCCTGTCTTATGTTGTTCTGTGGTTCGCTGCTAGCAAAATTGCCACGGTTTGCCCTTTTTTTTTTTGGTGAGTGATCAAGCATCAACTTTTATAAAAATATTTTGTTAATCTTCGATAGCTTTCTAGACATTGATTGCATGGAAGTGACTGATATTGAGTAGAATTTCAAATAATTGGAACTTCTTGGTTATCCTTCAATTCTGATTTGTCCATTTGGAATCAAAGTCCCAAATTAAAGTCAGGATTTTGCATCCTTCCCTTTTTTTGTTGTTTGCTTTTGGGGTTCTGGAATGCTTCTCTTTGGTTGTGCAAAATTGTTCCAGTGTTTAGTTTCTGTTATTGATGCATGGTGCTCTGTGTCAAATTTGAATAGGGATCTGAGCTTTGTGGCACATCAGTATTGGTGATTTCATTCTGCAAATGTCCTAATGAAGTGTATGGTTGTGCGCTTGTGCTATTTATGAAATGTGTTTGCTTTCAAGAACAATTGGCCATGGCTCTTTGTAATATCACAAGAAACCATATCATATCTGTTTTCGTGTATTGTGGGTGATTAATAGTGTTTATCTTGGCAATTCAATTCCATGTTTGAGCTGTTAATGACTGTTTTTAAATGCATTTGCCTCTTATTTCTGCTGGTTGTGTGGTTTGATCATTCAAGTACCTGGAGGTTCTGAGTTTTCTACCAGACAAATAGTTTCTTTTACTGCTACGAGTCGTTTGTATTGTTTGCCTGCTGTTGTTACTTTACTGCCCCTCTTTGTTTTGGTGCTGCAGACTTTGATCTTCTTGGTGGAGCCGTCTAGTCTCGATTTAGCCTTGGTTGCTTAATCTTTTTCTAGTTCATTTTGTGAGATCTGTTATTTAATGGCATTATTTTTCCTCTGTTATCAAGCAGTTTTATGATGTCAAAATGGTATTCCATTTTGCAGTTTTGTTGTAGCTTTATGTGTGCGCTCGCATGTGTGTTACATATAGGGAGATTCAATTTACGATTGGAAATTCTCCTGCTCTGATGTGTCCTCACTTATCTTGATTTTCAATTACCTAAAATAATTTAATGCTATTGATTTTCATTTTGTTGGTCATTCTAATACAAAAATGTTTTGTCATTTTTATACACACCCATGCCAGCGAGCTTTTGGCATATGTAGGAATTTCTATACCTTGTTGAACTGATTTTGTCTGCCATTTTTGGTAAGGATGTTGAATGTATTTTACTTGCTCTTGCTATGAAGTTTAGTTCTTGCACTTCCATTTTGTTCCCTTTTGTGATATGGTTAAGCCTCGTCAACCTAGAGGTCAGAATTTTTGTACTTCAATTTTGTTCCTTTGTGTGGTATGGTCAAGCCTCATAAATGTAGAGTTCAGAGTTCCTGTTCTTCAGTTTGTTTCTTTGTGTAATCCCTGTAAAGAAAATGGTTACTGCATACTTTTTTCTGAAATATTTGTTGCAAGACTATTGATTTTAATTTCAATTTTGTTCGAATTTCTGATACAGGTTCTCCTGAATTTTTTCCCCCTTTTCATTTTGCATTCATCGGCTCTTCTTTTTGAGCAATTATAAAAAAATAACTCATTTTCTTGATTACAAATAAGGATTTCTTTTTTCCTTTTTGTTGAGTCGATTAATAAAACATGATCTTTTTTTTTCCAAATGAAATAAGTTCGAATCTTTCTTATTTTCTGGATTGATGAATTGTTATTATTAGGCAGTTGAGAATTTGTATATGAATATCCCTGATTGATATTTTCGGTGTAGCCTACTTATGGGTAGAGGAGTTCAATTATGCTCCAGTTTTAGTGATGTGAAGGTTGGTTATTGTTCAACTGAAATATTGGAATTGTTAGCTAACAAAATGGAATTTAATATTTGTGATGTAGGTTCTTCTGCTTGTTGATCAATTGAGCTGTACATGTTATCTTCCATCTTCTAATGGTCCTTGGTTGTGTGTGCGCAAGTGGGTGGGTGTTTTCTTTTGGTTGCTTTTACCTTTTCTATTCATTGTCTTGGTTATATATGAATGAATTTTATATTAACCTTATTTTGCATAACTTTATTTGCTTTATGGGCTTTGTTGTTTATAATTACTCGAGGAACTAGGACCTTTTTAGGTGGAACTGGGATAATTGAATGCTTGGTTTAGTTGTCATTCTGCACTAAACAAGTTTTGGTGAATCAGATATTAATTCGTCAGTGCTAACAATTGAATTTGGTTTATCTGTCTGTTAATTAGATGTCATGGTGTATCTATATTTAAATTATTTCTTGTGCTTCATTTATTGGTATTTTTTGAACAAAATATCAGAAAGTCTTGGCAAACTTATATCTCCCATTAGATTTTTAATATAAAGTTGATACAAGTTGGAAACCTGAAGTGGACTTTTTGTTCAGCAAAATTGATTTGGAGTATAGTTGCAGTTATTAATCCAGGGCGCTTCTGTGTCGGATTTGAACAGAACTGAGCTTTGTGCTACATCAGTATTGGTGATTTTGTTTTGCAAATTTCTTAATGAAGTGTTTTGTTATGCTATTTATGAAAACATGTTAGCTTTCAAAAATCATATATGTTTCTATATTTTTTGTTAATCTTTGATAGCTTTGCTTTATAGCTTTCTAGACATTGATTGCGTGGAAGTGACTGATATTGAGTAGAATTTCAAATAATTGGAACTTCTTGGTTATCCTTCAATACTGATTTGTCCATTTGGATTCAAAGTCCCCAATTAAAGTCAGGATTTTGCATTCTTCCCTTTTTTTGTTGTTTGCTTTTGGGGTTCTGGAATGCTTCTCTTTGGTTCTGCAAATTGTTCCAGAGTTTAGTTTCAGTTATTGATCCATGGTGCTCTGTGTCAAATTTGAATAGGGATCTGAGCTTTGTGGCACATTAGTATTGGTGATTTCATTTTGCAAATGTCCTAATGAAGTGTATGGTTGTGCGCTTGTGCTATTTATGAAATGTGTTTGCTTTCAAGCACAATTGGCAATGGCTCTTTGTAATATCACAAGAAATCATAT
Organism: Bocquillonia castaneifolia; assembly: GCA_948193215.1. Taxonomy (NCBI): domain Eukaryota; kingdom Viridiplantae; phylum Streptophyta; class Magnoliopsida; order Malpighiales; family Euphorbiaceae; genus Bocquillonia; species Bocquillonia castaneifolia. The sequence goes on from CANYLF012914465.1 coordinate 18,038, forward strand.
CATATATGTTTTAGTGTATTGTGGGTGATTGAAAGTGTTTATCTTGGCAATTCAACTCCATGTTTGAGCTGTTAATGTCTGATTTTAAATGCACTTGCCTCTTATTTCTGCTGGTTGTGTGGTTTGATCATTCAAGTATCTGGAGTATCTGAGTTTTCTACTGGACAAATAGTTTCATTTACTGCTACATGAGTCATTTGTATTGTTTGCCTGCTGTTGTTACTTTACCGCCCTCTTTGTTTTGGTGCTGCAGACTTTGATTTTCTTGATGGAGCTGTCTGGTCTCGACCTAGGCTTGGTTGCTTAATCTTTTTCTAGTTCATTTGGTGAGATCTGTTATTTAATGGCATCTTTTTTCCGTTCTTATCAAGCAGTTTTATGATGCCAAAATGGCATTCCATTTTGCAGTTATGTTGTAGCTTTATGTGTGCGCTCGCACGTGTGTTACATGTAGGGAGATTCAATTTGAGATTGGAAATTCTCCTGCTCTGATTTGTCCTCACTTATCTTGATTTTCAATGACCTAAAATAATTTAATGCTATTGATTTTCATTTTGTTGGTTATTCTAATACAAAAATGTTTATCAGTTTTATACACACCCATGCCGGTGAGCTTTTGGCACATGTAGGAATTTCTATCCCATGTTGTTGAACTGGTTTTGTCTGCCATTTTTGGTAAGGATGTTGAATGTATTTTACTTGCTCTTGCTATGAAGTTCAGTTCTTGTACTTCCATTTTGTTCCCTTTTGTGATATGGTTAAGCCTTGTAAACCTAGAGTTCAGAATTTTTGTATTTCAATTTTGTTCCTTTGTGTGGTATGGTTAAGCCTCGTAAACGTAGAGTTCAGAGTTCCTGTACCTAATTCGTTTCTTTGTGTAATCCTTGTAAAGATAATAGTTACTGCATACTGTGTTCTGAAATATCTGTTGTCAGTCAGTATTGATTATAATTTCAATTTTGTTCGAATTGCTGATGCAGGTTCTCCTGATATCTTTTTTTTTTCCTTTTCTTTTAACTTTGCATTCATCAGCTCTTCTTTTTGAGCAATTATAAAAATAACTCGTTTGTTGATTACAAATAAGGATTTCTTTTTTTCCCTTTTGTTGAGTTGATTAAGAAAAACATGATCTTTTTTTTTTTCAAATGAAAGAAAGAAGATCAAAGCTTTCTTATGTTCTGGAGTAATGAATTGTTATTTTTAGACAGTTGAGAATTTGTATATGAATATCCCTGATTGATGTTGTTGGTGTAGCCTATAGGTGTAGGAGTTCAATTATGCTCCAGTTTTGGTGATGTGAAGGTTGGTTATTGTTCAACTGAAATCTTAGCATTGTTAGCTAACAAATGGAACTTAATATTTATCATGCAAGTTCTTCTGCTTGTTGATCAATTGAGCTGTACATGTTATCTTCCATCTTCTAATGGTGCTTGGTTGTGTGTGCGCGAGTGGGTGGGTGTTTTTCGTTTGGTTGCTTTTACCTTTTCTATTCATCGTCTTGGTTTTATATGACTGAATATTATATTAACCTTATTTTGCATAACTTTATTTGCTTTATGGGCTTTGTTGTTTAAAATTACTCAAGGAACTAGAACCTTTTTAAGTGGAACTGGGATAATTGAATACTTGGTTTAGTTGTCATTCTGCACTAAGCAATGAATCAGATATTAATTCGTCAGTGCTAACAATTGAATTTGGTTTATCTGTCTGTTAATTAGATGTCATGGTGTAACTATATTTAAATGATGTCTTGTGCTTCATTTATACTTCATATTCATGGTATTTTTTGAACAAATATCAGAAAGTCTTGGTGAACTTACATCTCCCATTAGATTTTTAATATAAAGTTGATACAAGTTTAAGTTGGAAACCTGATGTGGACTTTTTGTTCAGCAAAATTGATCTGGAGTTTAGTTGCTGTTATTAATCCATGGCGCTTCCGTGTCGGATTTGAACTGAACTGAGCTTTGTGCTACATCAGTATTGGTGATTTTGTTTTGCAAATTTCCTAGTGAAGTGTATGGTTATGCTATTTATGAAAACATGTTTGCTTTCAAAAATCATATATGTTTCCATGTGTTTTGAATGCATCTGCCTCTTATTTCTATTGGTTTTGTGGTATGATCATTCAACTTGTTGATGTTTCTGAGGGTTCTACTTTTTCTGGAGCGAGATAGTTTCTTTTAAAGCTACATGAGTCCTGTCATAGCTATTGTTTGCCTGCTGCTGTTACTTTGCTGCAGTGCCCTTCAACTTTTTTTGGTGCTGCAGACTTTGTTGTCATGGTGGATCTGTTTAGTTTTGATATAGGCTTGGTTTCTTTATCATTTGCTAGTTCATTTGGTGAATTCAGTTGTTTAAGGGCATCATTTTTTTTTTTGGCATCAAGCAGTTTTATGATGCCAAAATGGTGTTCCAATTTGCAGATCTGGTGAAGCTTCACGTGTGTGTGCTTGTTTCTGCGGATGTGTAGATGTAGGGAGTTTCAGTTTGAGATTGGAAATTCTCATTCTCTAATATGTCTAAAGACCAAATTAGCTAGCGAGAGATTTAGCGGTAATGTGAACAAGTCGGATTGTAATTCAAATGCTCATCTTGCTTTCAGTTAGAATAATTTCCATGCTCTTGATTTTCATCATGATGGTTATTCTGATACAAAATTGTGTATCAGTTTTATACATACCAATGATTGCATGCATTTGGCTTATGTGGAATTTTCTATGTATCATTGTTGAGTTTGCCACTGTTGTGGTCATGTTGAATGTATCTTCACTTGCTGCTTCCTTTAGAATTTTGAAGCATAATAAATCCCAAATCTAGAGTTCAGAGTTTATGTACTTTATTTTTGTCCTTTGTGTGGTATAGTTTAATTATCTTAAAATAACAAATGCATATTCTTTTCTGTAATACCTGCAATTATTCAGTATTGAATTTAGTTTTTCAATTCTGTTCAAATTTCTGATGCAATTGTTCCTGATTTTTTTTCCTTTTGTTTTAATTTTACAAATACTCTTTTTATTGAGTTGTAATAGAAACAGGACTTCATTATTAAAATTAAGGACTTTTTTTTTTCTTTTTGCTGAGTTGGTTGGTAAAAATGGGATTTTTTTTTTTTCCAGATGGAAGAAAGAAGATTAAATCTTCTAAATTTCTGGATTAAAAAACTGGTATTACTAGGGAGAAGTTTTAGTCCAATGTCTGGTTAATTTGCATATTTGACTGGCGTAGTTGGTAACTTGGTATAGCCTATAGGTGAAAGTGCTGAAGTTTAATTATGTTCCAGTTTTAGTCATGTGAATTAATTGTTAGCTAACAAATGGAATGTGATGAGTATGGTCTAAACTACTCAGTTTTGTTGATCAATTTAGATATGCATGTTGTCTTTTGCATTTTACTATTCTAATGATCCTTGTTGTAGAAGTGTGTGCATTTGGGTTTTTTTCTTTCGGTTGCCTTTACCTTTTCTCTTCATTGTCTTCGTTATACGACTAAATGGTAAATACTACACTTGGGCTTTTCTTGCATTACTTTTTTTGCTTTATGAGTTTTGTTCTTAATTACTTTGAGGAACTGCAACCCTTTTAGTTGGAATCTGAATAGTTGATTCCTTGGTTTAGCTGCTGATCTGCTCTGAACAAGTTTTGGTGAATTGGATCATGGAGTTATTTGGTTAGAGCTAATAATTAAATGAAATTTGGTTGATCTATCAGTGAGTGTTATGTAAATGTCATGGTGCATTCTTAAATTATGGCTTGTTCTTCATTTATACTTCAAATCTTTGGTATTTTTAGAACAAAATATTAAAATTTTTTCGGCTAACTTAACTTTACCATTGGATGCCTTTAGCATGCCCAATTTTATTTTCTTGGTTGAAAAAACAAAATTGTATCTAAATGATCAAAGGTTGCAAAAGGCGTAATAAAATTTGAGGGAACTTTGAAGTGTGGTACTGCAAATTGTCGAAACATAGCTGCAAACTATCCCAAGGGCACTTGAAATTTACCATTGAGAAAGAGCTTTTTTTTTTTTATTTGGTAGGATATCAAAGGTTAATAATTGAATTCGAATCCATCAATGTATTAACATGGGCCTTTCAAAGAATTGTGAATGGGATTTTTAATCTTAAGCTTGTTTTAACTTTTAAGCAATATTTCCTTTCGATATGTTTATCAAGAGTTACTTTTTTTTTCATCGACATACTAGCAAATCTGAGAGTTCTTAATTGGAGAATCAAGTTTGTTGTGGATTTGTAGTTTCTTCATCATCTTTGTTCGGTATCAGTGGTAAATTTTGTGTTATGTGTAAAATTTTTAATGCATGCTATAAACTTAAAATATAAATTATGAATGATATGGATATGTTGGCCTTCGAGGCTCCCTTTTTTTCTTTTGATAATTATTGTTATCCTAGTATTCGGATCCCCATTTGGAGCCCTAACTAATCCCGATCGAGTGAGTTTTATTTGGAAGTACACTCTCTTCATGAAGTTCCTGAGGATCAAACTCTCGATCTCCCAGTGTAAGAGTTCCTAAGGATCAAACTCTCGATCTACCAGTGTAAAGCCTGTAAGCTGAAGTGGTTTTACCACATGAACTACGTCTCATTGATGGATTAAGGCTGCTCCATCTTATAATGCTAGTTATTATTATATTATGCAGAGATGTTGTTTATGGTAGCAGGTTATATTTAAGATTGGCATGTTTTGGATGTTATAAATGAGTTTAGCGGGTAGCGGGTTATGAGCCCTAACTAATCCCAATCGAGTGAGTTTCATTTAAAAGTACACTCTCCCCATGAAGTTCCTAAGGATCGAACTCTCGATCTCCCAGTGTAAAGCCTGTAAGCTGAAGTGGTTTTACCACATGAACTACGTCTCATTGATGGATTAGGCTGCTCCATCTTATAATGCTAGTTATTATTATATTATGCAGAGATGTTTGTTTATGGTAGCATGTTATATTTAAGATTGGCATGTTTTGGATGTTATAAATGAGTTTAGCGGGTAGTGGTTATGGTCTTACTATGGGTTCCGGTAGTTAATCATTTTTCCGTTTCCTAATGCCAATCACGTATCCGAATTTGGATCTTGACATAGTACTTATTTACGGTAAAATCTCAATAAAATAATATCGTTGGGACCAAAGAAAAGTATTATAAAAAATATTATTTTATAGAAATTATTAATTTATCGAATGGTACTTTGATCTATTTATTCCAATCGAAAGTGAAAAAAATTATTATTTAATCAACGTTATTAATTTATCAGATATTAATTAATTGAGGTTTTACTGTATTATTATAATTTTTTAATAAATTAAAGTATAATAAAAATTAAATTGTATAAAAAAATATTTTTTTTTACAAATTTGAGATAAATTAAGTTTAAGGATCAAATTGAAATTTTATTATAGTAATAACCTATTGAGAACCTTTTTTTGTAATTATTTTACAAGTTATAACACTAAATTGTAATGAAAAAAAATTTAAACATTCAATTGTAAAATTTTTAAAAGTTTAAACACCAACTATGTCATTATCCCTTAAATAAAAAGTCTTTTTTTTTAATCATTTATTACTATTTTTCTATAAAATTATTTATCAAATATTTTATACATATTCACCATAAATTGATATTTCATATTTTAATTTATCTTTTATATATATATATTTGTTATTATTTATGTATACTTATTTTTTTTCCATCAAAAAAATGTATACTTATTTTTTGAAATTTATTTTAACGATAAATATTTATAACATCAATAGAATGATTCATACAATAAGAAAAATATATATAATTTCACATATTTACAAAATTTATGTGAGTTTAATTTCAATAAAATACAATTATAAACTTAATTTTTCCAAACAAACATATAATATAGTGTGTGTATATGCGCCAAAAGGTAATCCAATGGGAATTAATGGAGATTTTAGCACACAACCTAAGAAAAAAATCTTAATATTTGATAAAAATAAAAATGTAGAGATATTGTTAGTATAGTTGGTAAAGTTATTCCGAGTTCGAATCTCGCCTTCACTGCGAGAGGATAAAAGATTCAAATGAGTTCATTGCAGTGGATTAATTTGGATCTAAATGGCTTGAGATATCACCGTAGGGATACCTATAAAAATGAAGAAAATTTAAATTAAATAAAAAAAATAATTAAATAAAACTAAAAAGATATAGAATAATTAAATAAAAATGATTAATATGAAAAGAAATTGAAAATACAAATAACAATAATAATAAAGTAAAAAGAAAGGGGGCGGTGTGCTAGATTAGCAAAGATTAGAGTTGCTCATATACACACTCAACAGTACTTTCTAATTATCTGTCTAGTCTAGATTTTTAAAAAATTAAGCGCTTCATTATTATTAGTATTTTTTTTTCACATTTACCATCACTTGAGTTTTTCTTATGAAGGGTCTTACTGTACGCAGGTAAGTTAAGGGCGTGCTATTTGTCCAAAGGCACAAATAATTAGAACCGGAGTGAGTAATAGATAGTAAGATCTCCGTGTTATTCTTCTCACTGATCTGAAAGAAAGATGGCTCCGTCAATAGGAGTAGCTAATAATCAAATTCTGTTCAACGTTATCTTAGATGATAAACGTCATTGGTATATGAATGAGCTTACGGAAACATCATCTTCTTCTGATTCGTTTCGTCACTTGTGTGTGATGTCAGATGATATTCCCGATTATGGTACTCCGGTTATTCTTGGTTCATCCATATACTATGTCGGTGGATACTTAGTCCCAAAGAGAGGCAGTAGTATATTTGCTGTGTCTGTACTGTTCTATTCTCCACGGATTTTTCACTTCGATACTCTCAATCCCGATGAAGGCTGGAAGGAAGGCTCTAGAATGGTTGCTGCTCGAAAAAATCCCGCTGCAGTATCTGTTGATGGAAAACTATATGTTTTCGGAGGACATGACTATTTAAATTGTCCCTTTGGTGAGTTCTTTGATCCAAATTCTAATACTTGGAGATGGTTACCCGATCCTAAAAATTCTCGCCCTAGCTCAGCGGATAGCGTTATTATCCCTTCTGTAGGTGGCAGAAACATCTTTGTCCATGTTGGGGATTGCTTTTATGGTTTTAATCTTGACAGTCAAGACTGGGTAAAGACTCTTTCTTGTAAGAAGTTTGAATCTTTTTGTTACCCGGCTGTGTTCGTGGATGATATACTTTATTCTTATCAATCGCAATTTGATTATCTTTCTGAGCTGCCACCAATTTACTTTCTTTTGGGGTATAACATTGAAAGAGATTCAAAAAATCGTGTAACATTTGACGGGCCCTTCCCTGGTCCTTATCCCGACGATATCGAAAAATACCAAATTATCAACATCAATTTTTTAGTCCCTTTAAAAGATGGGAGTTTGTGTTTGGTCTGCTGCGTTTCAGATTCTACTATAATACTGCAAAAATTCAAAGTGAGCAAGTCCGATGATATCCCATTATTCAGTGGAAAGAGTGATCCTCCTTTATTCTTTAAAATTGAAAATATCCAATTTCTGGCACATGTCCTCGTTCTTTAGGTAAGCTTTTCTACTACTGTCTTACTCAAATATGTTTACTTTGCTATTATATTCATAGATTTTGAGCAATAATGATCCGGATATTGAGTTGTTACGGTTCTGTTTTATTCTTGTTAATCCTGTTTAGTCTGAATATTTAGGAGGTTTACAGTTGTGTTCTTCATTGTGTTTTAAAGTTTAGGATTTTATCAGTGAGAACCTTTCCTTTGTTTATTTGCTACATTAATTGATTAATTTGTTAATAGATTTCATGTCATTCAGACCTTGTTTAGAAAATCATTTCATTTTAACATGATTCGCCTCTTCGAAAATGCTTTACAAAGAAAAAAAGGCGTTTTTCTGTCATTTTGAAGTATAATATTAGTTTCTGAGGTTGGTTTATATGTTTGTGATTTTGTTATTGCATGTTGTAAGTATAGACTCGTCTTCTAAGTTTAGATAGGTATATTAGTCATCTTTATGCAATGTGCATCTTATTCTATTAGATTCTGGTGTCTTAGTGTTCTATTGTTGTTACTTGCAAATTCACAGCATCTCTGTAATTCTGAATTCTGATTTATTTTTCATTTCCCTTTACATAAATCAATTAAAAATCTCTCAAGCCTAAGACATTAGATATTCATCATCTGTATTGCTATTTAAGTACATTGTTTCAGTTCAGTTCAATGAATAGCTAGATTTTGCAACATAGTGGCTTATGCCATTTCAAATGCAAGGATCTCTCTGTCTCTATTTCCATCTCTCTCTCTCTCTCACACACACTCGTGCACATATGAGGATGTAAAGTTATTTGAATGGGTTTTGGTGTTTTCAATTTATGGATTTTCTTAGTTCGTTAGATTAGTTAATTGGACTTTAGATTCATGAATTTGAATCAATATTTCTATGATGATAAGCATAAATTTAAGATAGGGTGGAGTAATATTTTCCTTGTCATCTTTTTTGCCGGTCCAAAATCCAAATCATTCTAAAATTTTGAGCATAAACCTCCAAGTGAAACCTAGGATTCAGAGTTTTTACCAATATGTTACTTAAGCTGATTTTGCATAATGATGAAAGAATTTTGTGTAAAATAAGAGGATTATAACTTTGAAACTAAATATGGACAGTGGCAGATAACTGTATGGATAGAAAGAAGTAAGTGGCACTACAAAATTATAGTTTGAAATTTGAAGGTGTTGATAGTTTCTTTAATGATTTTTGAGGGCAGTTTAGTAGATTGAATTGAACTCAGTAATTTTTATAACTTTGGGTGTCTAAATAGCCTGGCTATGTATTTTGAACTATAATATGGAATTATGTAATACTGGATCAGTTCAATCAAAAGTTAAGTCAAACTTGAATAGAACCAGTGATTATGTTGACAACAGGCTTGGTTACCATTGTTCTTTATTTTTATTTTTTTTTAATGTTCATGTTTGGTGTTCTTGATAATTGTTTGAATGTACTTATATGTCATGAATTTTTGTCAAATTGATGTTAGAATGAAATGCGAATGTTTATTTTACCAGGATATGCTATACATTCTTAATGACTTACTTTAGTGCAATATCAATATGAATTCACAATTAGGAGTGCAAATGAGTGCTAATAGTGAGCTACTCAGTAAAATACTTGAATCTGACTCAAGCTAAGTTGAGCTCCTGCAGTACGAGTAATAAATCAAGCCGAGTTTGAGTATTATAATACTTGGCTCAAGCTTGAGATTGGCATTATATTTACTAGACTCATCTCAATTACATCTCTATGCACAATCATACATTATTTTTCTTGCTTTAAATTTAATTCTTTTTCACATGGCCCCTATAATCAATTTTTTTTTTGGTAAATAGTCTCTTATCAGGGTTTGAAATTCCGTTGAATTCTTAATTATATATCTGTGCGCACCATATTGTTGTTTTTCTTTGAGCATTGTCTTTGCTTCCTACAATTTGATTCGGTGCTTAATTTTGTAAAGTAAATATCTTTCTTCAATGTTTTGAAACTCAGTTGATAAATATGACTTGGTTAGAAAAAACCCAAGGACATATCTGTATAGTTTTGAATGTATTTTTTCTTTATCTATCTATCTATCTATCTATCCTGACTTTCTCTGTTTAGAAATTATGAAATGTTGAATTTCTGATTCTCCTCAGCATTTTCATTAGAATTTTTCTCATCTTTGTGCTCATTTATGCAGGCTTTTCTTTGTTTCATTATAAAGAGGATGATATACTTCTCCTCCTTTTGTGTTTTATAGACCCCTCTGTTTTTTTTTTCTTGTGATTTCATCCACCTTTGGACATAAAGTCCTAATTATTCAAACCATGAATAATGGCGACTAATGAAGGTCTATAATACTTTTATCGATTGCATTTGAATCCTATTGAAGGTTTTACTTATGATCTATGAGACAAGATTAGAAGAAATCATAATAAGAAAAGGATTGGCAGTAACTGTATAATTACTCATCTTCAAGTTAATGGACCTGCGCTCTCTCCATCAAATTTTGTATTTTGATAGTTCCGTTACAGAGGTTAATCATTTGATTGTTTGCTTCTGCCTGATAGTAGTTTTTTCCCCACCCTCCTTTGAACCTTATTGTCCTGATGACTTGTTAGGGATTGGATCCTGATGACTTGTTAGGGATTGGATTACTATAGTTCATCCTCAACTATATTTGAAAAATTTTCCTTTTGCAATTCATGGTGCTTTTCTGGATTGGATTTGCTGCAACTACAAATTATTTCTCAGTTGCAGAGAGACAAAATGTGATCTTTGTAGAAAAAAATGAAATAAAATAATGTTGTCATAATCACCACTATCTGACATCACTGAAATTTAAGAAAGACTCGTTTCTCTCTTCTCAAATTCAATACAAAAGTTAATTTTGACTTTCTGAGCTTGATTCCACTGTTATTGTTCATTAATTATCACGAGAGAGATCAATTTAGTGAAGAACAGTTTTACGCCCTTGTAATTCTCATTGATTCCAATTGTCAAAGGCCTTGCAATGTTGAATTGATCATATGTGTGCCTGTAACTGATATTAAGGTTTACTTGGTTCATAATCACTGACGTCATTCATCTGTTGTACCTAAGGGCATTTGATGAGTCAGTATCTGTGTAGGCAACTGTTGCTTTGCTTGCTAATGCAAATGTTACTGCAGCTGCTGTTATTGCTCCATCTAGTGCTTCTGCATCAACTGTTACTGTATATGATGGTGTTGAACTCATTTGAGTTGTTAATTTTCCATCAATTGCTGTTCTTGCTGTAGTTTCATACATTGGTGACTTGGCGTTGAAGCATATGGGGATTTGATTGAAGGCAAATTTCAGGCTGCAACATAGTCACCCACCTTGCAATGACAAATCGGACATTGTAACCACACACACACAATGTTATTAAAACCTATTTATTTAGTTCAATACCATGACATGGTCAAGCTTCTATGTATGGTTGGGGTGGTGTTTCTTAACTTGCTAGAAAGGCAATTGATGAAATGTCTCAATGGTTTCATATCTTGGAATCGTAAATGCATATGTTAGCTTTGGTGAATTGTTACTACTCATAACGATGGTCCAATTTTGCCAAATTTTTATTGGTTTTTATTCTAAGTTGATCTTGCTGCAATCACCCATCTACCGTGTGTTAGTATTAGAGTTAGGATTAGGTTTATTTGTGCTGCTCTTTTAAATACAGGAAGCTCCAGTTCACCATTTTGAAGATTGGATAGATTTTAGAACTTTGGAACATACTGAGGGGTTCTTTTGGTCCCTTTTTGCCTTGATCATATTTCAACTTTGTGATTTTATAAATCATTCTCCTTTTGGTAATGATTAATCGGATTGATTTTTGCACCCATCTATCAATAGCATTATAACTAGTTTAGGGCTACCTGTTATGCAAGAGTAGATTAGAGCATCATATGCATATTCCGTCGGTGGTGGTGTTAGGATAAGTTAAGACCAACTTGTTTAAGCTAAAGTAACTACTACAACTTCTGAATTCTGAATTCTTATGAGCTGTTAATTTCATCTTTTTTGAGTTTTATCGAATTGACTTGATGCTAAATTTGACAATCATCTCTTTTCTTGCAAAGTTCTGTCGGTTGATGAGTTTTGGGTTCTACTTGGTTACTGTTTATTCACAGGCATGTTGCTTGTACCTTGTTTTCTGAATTTATATACATTGAGAATATGCAGTGGTTACGCTTCATTGTTGAAAATCCTCTAGATATGTATATATAGCTCTCATAGATTGCTGTTGTTTTCTTATTTTAGCCTCAGTCATTCACGAAATCACTGACGGCCTTGGGAATTAATTGCTTCAGGTGAGAATTGGTTCTGTTAGATGTTTCTGAACATTATTCATTTCATCAAAAGCTACCTGGTTTTGGTCAGCTGTTGCTACTCTGGACAGTTTTTAAGATTTTTAAATCTTTGAATATAAGGTTTTAGGTTAGAACCCATAGCTGTAATGTATCGAGTGGGACTAGTCACTGGTCTGTTGAGAAACACCACTTTAACCATACATAGCATTTTAGCAAAGTAGCATTTCCATTTTGTATTTTGCATTGTGACAAAGGATGCTTTTTTGGAAAAGCAGTTAAACTTGAGCTAAACAGACATTTATGTCATTCTGAATTGAGCGTTCTTTTACTTTCTCAATAAAGATCCTAAGATGTGTTTACTTGTTCTTTTAAGTACTTAGAGTTGATGTTCCTTCACATTTCCTTGTCGAG